>NW_019091535.1:225267-281013 GCF_001949145.1 Acanthaster planci | reverse complement strand
TGCAGCCTTGTAAACAGAGCCCAGATTGTGTGGTGTTATACAACTTTTTTTTTTTCATGAACCTGGCTCAGTGCACTGCTGACCTCTTTTCAATAGGGGCCAGATTAGCATGCAGGGGTGCTGTAGTCTTTTTCTGTGTGGCTCATTGCTGCGGTGGTGGAGAGCTTTTGTCCCCGGTGGTAATCCGCTTGCTCTAAATACCCCAAACCCTGGTATACAGTTTCAAAATAATGCTGGATTATCACCACTTTTGAGAGTGAAAAATGCCGGTAATGCCCAGCAGCCTGGTCTTTTGTTCAGAGTACGGTCTTTTGTTACAGGGCCCTGTTTCCTTTGTCCGAGTTTGGAGACCCCGGCCACACATATAAACCATAGGGCTCCGATTTTGGAGTCCCTGGCTGGTAGTGGTTAAAAGAGTGTTTTAAGATGGATCCAGATGTCCTGAAACATTCAAATGGACTTTTTCAAGATGTACTTCGCATCGGGGAAAGGTTTATTTTTTTATATAATTACAGATTTTGCAAACCTTGCCTTATTTGTAAACACTGTTACACTATATACTTGTCCGAGAGCTTGGGAAAAAATTCACAAGCTTACTCGGGTGGGATTTGAACCATTACCATCTGCTTAATAGTGCAGATGTCTTAACCACTTGACCACCGAGCTTGTTGGGGTCGGCTGGCTGGTCCGAGTCAGATGTTGCAGTGGGTACCGCAAACTATTTCAAGGTGTACTATGCATCAGGGATTCTTTAATAGTTTCAGGTTTTGACCTTACCCGACATATATTAAGCTTGTGAATTTTTTCCCAAGCTCTTGGACAAGCACTGAGAATGCATTGTGTATGAATGTCTATGTCGGGTGAGGTCAAAAGTTGTAGTTATAAAAAAATCAAATGGACTTTAAAAACACAACTTTGAAGGCGAGATTATTTTCTGTTGACTCCCAATTCTTTTAGGAGGAGGCTCGACTGAAGTGCACATGCATGTCTGTGAAGCCAATTGACGTCAAGGAACAATCCAAGAAGCTCATCATGGACATCAGGAGCCTGGCTGCTGCTTAAACCCAAATCTTGTGAGATTACATCGCCCGCCTGACATTGCATCCCCTCATTGATCACACGATATTGCATCAGGTGATGTCAAGTCTGAGACAGCGTCACCTGATCTGACATCACCTGACCTGATATGCATCACTGGGTCCTGTATCGACTGAAACGCTATCATGCAAAACAACCTCCATTCCTCCAAACAGCATGCGTCATTCCATCCTACAAACATGGTACCTTTTATTATCCTTACAAAACATTGTATTGTATGCATACAAGAGTTACTCAGAAGAAAATATTGCTTAATCTCTCTAGATGATTAAGATTTGTTCTGTAAAGTTGATTCTTTCCAAATTTTCTTTGAACTTTGAGACAATAACAGCACTTGTAATTTGCATCTCGTTTTCCTGTAGTTTGTGACACTTAATGCTACATAAACATTGCCTTCTATTAAACTTTGCTTCAGATATCTGTTATGCATCACTAGCAAAGCCAAATGGGCATATTGTTTTTGTCTTGTTTTGAGTTTTCAAGTCTTCAAGATGAAGAGAGTGATGAGTCACCAAATAGAGTTTATTTTGGTGGAGGAGTCCCATTTGAATCTTGAATTGGTCCACGCACAGCACCTATTAAAGTATGGAATTTGTGAAATAATCATGTGAGTAATCTTAATCACCCTGAACTGATTCAAGCCACCCACCTTACGACTGATGAGCAGTAAATTCAGTTGGAGAGTCAGTCCATCAACTCATGGACGAATTCAAGATTAATTTGTTTTTGTAACCATTGTACAGCACTGATGAGGTTTCCTATACACATTAGCTGATCTCAAAATCCAACAGAAGAGATAGAACTCCTCACAGATATTTTTCTCGGTGGACTTCCCAATTCGGCTTCAAGGGTCGTGAGGGTCCAAAAAAACCTAATGTAAAAAGTTCAAGTCAAGCAGTTTCGAAATAAACAAGTCATGTAATAGTTTGCCAGTAGTGTTGTGTCAATTAACAGTTTCATTTAATATAATCAGTAAATTTTGTTTAAATACATGTACATGTAGTTACTTCCATGTGAAACTTTACATAGAAAATTGCACAGCACAAATATTTCTTCTGAGGATATCAACTTGTCCAAGACTGTCACTGTACCGTATCCTAACATTACAAATAAAACATAACGGGCATCATCAAAAATTTAAAATCATTGTCGATATCACAATTTAGCATCGTGCTATCGGGTTACTAGTAAGAACATTTGTGGTACATACATGTATTTAAAAAACTGGGTTGTAGAGAATTATACAATTGAAAGAAACTAGGAAAGTCCTTTGGTTGTACTGCCCTGAATCTCTGATGAAGGTCTCATCCATGCTGTCAAACTTGGAAATGAAAAAAAAAATTCACTGCTGTCTTTAAAACTGATATTTGAAGCACTGTAAATAGCTTGTTGCAGGTGCAGCCCATTGTAACTTGTTGGATTAAGGTACATATAAACTTCATGGATATACAAGAGAGATCAATTACTCTTGCAGCATCTTATTGCTTGACTGACGTATTGCAGGTGTGCTCTGTGTATGGTGTGGAGTAACAAGACTAATGTTCAAACGAATGCTTGTTAAACCGTGTGATCTGCTTATGGGAACCTTATGCTAGGCAGCAATGGCGTCGAGGGCCGGTCCCAGCCTCTTTGTCGGCATCGAGGAAGTAGTTGCGCATGCAGACCATGCTAGTAATCAACAGAACTGCTCAAGTCAACCGCCCCCCCCCAAGGCTCAGTGGCTGCTTTGGAGCATGTTACTGGCACATTCCTGTGGGCACGAACAGCATCATATGACCAGCAGGTGGAAGTTAGAGTACGCTCCCGACATCAGGCTGGGAGCATACTCATAGTTATTTCAAGATGGCAGAAAGGTAAATTGTGGACCCTTCAAGCAATGTGATCTTCGAATAATGCTCACTCATTTTCCTGCACCCATTGAGTACAGTATCACACATGAAGGCAGCCAGTATGACAGCTCACCCAATGCATTTGGGCCATTCCATGAGGTTGGGGCACAATTTGTGACAGTGTCCTTGTTACATGGGTAACTTTTACCATCTGCCATGGCCTGTAGAGTAGGTAATTTACTCTCCCAAAATAACACACATCTCTGTATTCAGCCTTGCAAGATGTATAACAATGTCAATTTTGAATCAACATGCAGGGAAATAAGTGTTCATTTTTACAGAACCCATGTAACAATTGACATCATCATAAGTTGTGCCCCAACCTCATGGAATGACCCATTTATGCATTACGCATTGGGCAAAAGAAAATTGACCTCCAGCAATAGAAAATATTTGATGTTGGCACTAAATAAGAATAGGTTTGCAGCAATGTACATCATTGTACATTGGCTAGGACGTTTTAACCCCTTCTGAATTAGTATGATTGATAAAGGCAGTAGTGTGATCAATCCCTAGCGAACTGCTCAGCATGGTTGACTTTAACTCCGCCCAGCTCCAGTAGCAACCTGTCGGGGTTGTCTTCCCACTGCCCTGGAAGCTTCACCTGGAAGAGAAAGTTAGAATTTTTCGGAAAAATCCGGACAAATTATCTCGCCAATAAGCAAGCCTTAAGCAGCTCATAAATGCAAGCCATAAACTGCACCACTGTTGGTGCACATTGATAACTTTCTTTGAAAAGATACATATTGATGTTATAACATAATGTGGTGTTTTGTTTTCTTATAATTGTACAAAACACTGAAACACTGTCAGACTTGTTAACTAACCTTTGCTGCTCTTTCAGCATCCTTTAGTTCCATCTTCTTCTGTCTAGCTTGGGCTGTTCTTACTGCAGAGTCACCACAGCCCCAAACCTGACCACCATGTGGAAAATGAATGGCAAGCATGCTGTAGTGTATTACAGAATGAGTTACATCAAATCTAACAGGATTTATGGCCTCTGGAGTACTCTGGTCTTATAACAAAATCCCTTTTGAAAATGAAGCATTGTAAAAATCTGCACCTCACTTACAGTGGCATGGATCATGGCTATGGTTGGGTCCCAACTAAAAAAGCACTTGTTTTCTAGAGGTAAGTTATGCACCAAATCAGACATACCTCCAGTGTACGCACAGGCACACTCTTGTGGTTGTGTTCAACAACCTCCATCCCTTCCTTGAAGGTGAGTACTCTCTTTTTGGGGTTCCGTCCAACGCTTATACCTCGAGGCATGTTGCGCGATCGATCATTGAAGAAAATCATATTATCACCCTCTGAGATGGAGAATAATAAGATTACTTCTGAGACAATCTTGAATTTTTTTCCATTGTGTGGTGCACGTATTACTTGCTATACTGGCCAGCATAGTAAAGAAGATGTACGCTGGGAGCAGGTAACCAAGGTGTCGAGGACCAACCAAGTGTGCTGATCAACGCATGGTATCAGCTGTGCTCAGACGATGACTTACCTTCAAGTTTCTGTACATCAGGTGACAGTCTCATGATGCAACAACTACTTCCTCCCCAAGACTGTGTCCCTTCCCTGCGCGGGAGTGACCACAAGAAAAAAATAAGTATGAATGTTAATGCAAGATGTAATGTATCTGCTGCTTGGCTCCAACTTGCTTCCACAATTCTCAAAACTCATTTTTTTATCACTTTCTCGGTTTTTAATTATGGTTTAAACATGTATAAGCCATATGCTCTGTGGGTATTTGTACGCTTTTTGAAGATATTAAAGATAATGACAAAAACTCGCCGAAGAATTGTTTTTAATCCTCAGTTTGTATGTTGAGTGGGGGGGGAGGAGTCTAGAAAAGAGTATGCTTTGTACATTGGTGAAAGTGATATAAAAATAAATGAGTGACCTTTTATTGAAGTCGTATTCCATTCCACAATTAGACTTGGTAAGAATTGGTTTGCCAACATTTATGAAATGCCTAGTTCAGTCAGCGCTCTCAACTTCTTAAGATACAAATGTTCCTGCAACCTTTAACAAGTGCAACCTCTGCCCGCCATTCCTCCTGCATTTCTCCCTGGTCCCCCATCCAACTGGTTTCCATACCTCCACTCTGTGTCCACTGCCACGGCATACACATATTCCTCGTCACAGCTTAATATCATGAGCGTTGGGCCTCGGTACCCAAACACGTGATGCTGGAGCCGGTTGGTGCTGAGCCCATGGTCTGAGCTGCTGTAGAGCAGATCCCAAAGATTGTCCAATGCTGGTTCCTCCAAATTAAGGGTTGCAGAATTTACATTGGTAAGTACAGATTCTTTTACAGACGTATTTTGAGAAAAGTTCTGGGGATTTTGACGTTTACATGACATTTGAAATCCACTCTTTTCTCCAAAATTTCTTCTTTCCTACATTCCGATTTTTACACTGCAGTTATAACTAGAAGTACAAATACACGATTGTAAGCACTTAAAATTACTCAATTACTGTCAGCATAATAACAAAAACTGGGTATCTATTGTGTATCACACAGAAGTTAATGTCATGAATACGAAGGCCCGTAACAGTTTCGTAGTTGGTGTCTCTTACTTGGTTTTTCTTTTCAATTTAAGAAAAAGTAAGAATGAGCTTACTTCTGCAGTGCCCGTAGACTGTTGAGTTGATCTGTGTTTGGTTTTCTTTGTAAAGATGCTTGGGAGAGAGGACTGAAGGATCCACCACCAAGCTTTGCATAGCAGCCGGCCGGAAAATTCACCATCGACACTGGCAAAGCTGCAAGACTTGTGTGGCAAGCAGAAGAATCACAGAAGAAAATGTAAGAGTTTGGAGGATTCTTTCCATCCCAAATTTCAACCATGACATAAACCATTTGTTTATTAACCCTCCTATGCTGAAGTCACTCTTTGGGTCATTTGGTAAACACCTCAAAGAAGCACAGCTGTGTTGTGTTGTGCACTGCACTAACTGTCCCTCACAGGAATATCAGATTGCACTTTTGTGCTGCCTAAGAACCGTGCTTCACTGTTTCATGTGTATAATTGTGCAGTAAACCAAATGCAGTGAAGAGGACTGCACAAAAGACCCTGGGTCATTTTGTGCTGAAAACCAACTGTGTACACACTGAACCTGTGCATGTTTGAGTTCCATATAGAAACTACATGCTCACCAGTGACTGTGGACATTTGTGCTGTAAAACCATAGGAGGGTTAAGGATTGTTTGTCACTTTAGACTGTCTGTCACTTTAGACACTTTTCAGTGATGGATGGGCATCTCAAAACCCAATATGTTCCTTGCACCCCTTCATGCAAACAGTAACCTTTCATCGGTAACTGCAAATAGATACAGCAAACCTGGAGAAACTCACAGAATGACCACCCGGACATTTTCAGGGGTTGAAATTATTTTGGGGAGGAATATGCAGTACGGCTGCTGCATTGTTAACTATTTGAGGTTTTACTCGTAAATTAAATATCCGAATAACAGTTTTCTGAATCAAATACATGTACATGCATTTGAAAAACCAAAGTCCCCAAGATTTTTCTTTCCCAGACTTATACAAGTAGCATGGCATCTAAATTGCCACATGTGATGAATTAACTAGCTGACAGTGTTATTCCACGACAAATGGTCGAAAATATTGACTTATGTAAAATAAGAAGATACCTAAATCAAAGTCATACCAAACCTGGATTTTAATAAGTACTCCTTTTTGGAGATAATTTGATGAAGCTGTCTTCATAATTGAGACAATTATCACGGACCAACATTTGCTACCATGCACGGCCATGGCCGCTGCCACTTGAAGGCTCCATCTATGCTCAATTTCCATGGACTAGTCCAAACCTCGATGTCTGTTCAAACTCAGTGGGAATCACTGCAGTGTGGGGACAAGTATGGGCAAATCCAAGGAGATGCCATTCCTACGGGGCCATCACACTCATGTGAAAGACTGAACTTGAGTACGCGCACGCACTTTGGTTAGTCACGACACGCTATTGGTTGGATAGGAACGTAATGCCCGTGCACAACCTGTGTGCCAACAGGATGGCCCAGCAGTAATGGCTTCTAATTCTTTTTTGCCGGATTTGTCTATAGAAATCAACTGAAAATATATACATAATTAATTTTGGAGAATGTATTTAAAAATCCTCCGTGTTACGACACGGGAAACAAAAATGGTTCATCAACGTTACCTCCTGTCCCCGCAGCCATCCCACCAGGGTCCGGTGCATCTCGGTGAACAGCTCCGGACAGTTGACATCCATCCACTCAACAGCCGATGTGATCATGCTTTTGGAAGTCAGCTCGCTGGCCAATGCCCCAATGGCATGGTTGTCGGCATCGCTGCGCTGCTCTGGAATTCCAGCGCTGAGCAAGGAGAACTTAAGTGCCGACTCAAGAAGGTTTGTTACTTCTGAAATTATCAGGTACACACACATATTTCAGATACATGTATTTATAGTCCACCTTACCCTAAATTCTACATTTCATCAACAGTAGCATATCCAGAGGGGTCCCATCTGATGCATGCACCTTTATTTTTATTTACTTTTTTAGGGGATACAGTTTCTCTTTTGTGTACTTAAGCCATTCACTGGTTATTGAAGAACTTTACATGTAAAATTGAAATTCCCTAAATACATGCCTGCTTCATATTCAGGGCCACCTTTTGAGTACCTCCCCCTTGTTGTAAAGCCTGCTTCAAAAGACCCTCAGATGTTGACTGCAGGGTTTCAGACCTGAAGACCCTCAAAATATCCTAGTATTTGGAGTAAGATGCCTTCAATGTTGTACTGAGTTAAGCTCTCCTATCTGCCTTGGACAAAAGGTGGCAAGGAGAAGTGGGTTGGAAAAGGCCGGCAGTACTGAGGGCCTCTACGGTACAATCAAGCGCTTGATAAGTTGGTGGGTAGGGAAGCTGTTTCCCTCGTCCTTCACTTATCAATGCCCATGATATCTGCCAGACAACCCAGGGTGAAGTGCCATGCACTTGACGCAAGCAAAACCCTCTGTTGATTAGTGGCACTGCTAGAAGTGAACAGTATCCTCCTCGGTTGAAAAGATCCGTGTTGGTCAGGAGTGTTTATTTTGCTGGTAGCGACGTGACCACAACACATGCATTTAATAGTCAGTTGTGAACTAACAAAATTCAGCTCCGAACAAAGGAGCTTCCATTGCTAGGAAAATAGTGCCATCTCTTGGTCCAGCTTAAGGCCCATTGGACAACAGGTGGCAATCACCATATGGCAGTGCATTTTCTAATGTTCAATGCAGCATAAGTTAATGACACTGCAAAAGGTGTGCTTGTGAAAAGGAACACTTTGGGGGAGATATTGGAGGAGGGAGGGCTAAATGCCACCTCCCCCGGATGCTGTGCCACACTGATCAACACTCAAACTGTGGGCACCTGAACAGAAAGTTGGATTGGATGTAAGACAGGCTTCAGGTATGTCCAGAACATAATACTTGACTCACCTTGAGGTTTGAGAGTGATACCACTGAAGGTGGCAATATACACACTGCTTTGTGCTGATGTCGTAGCTACAGACAGGATCCGTGATAACAGTTCAGCACACTTCTGTTTTGTACTTTCAGGTTCTGATGGACTGATACAGGTGAACAGTCTCTCTGCAAGTGGTCGACCAACCTCAGGAAAATAATTCTGAAAAAATAAAAATACTTAAAAAGGTATTTACCTTTTTTAATTTTGGTTTTAGTATATAAACATATAAATTCTACACACATATTCTCCATTTCTCCATATTCTCCATCTTTTTCACCTACTGTATATTGAAATGTTTCACACTGATCTCAAGGGGGGAATGAACTTTGAATAATCTTAAAAACCAGTATAATGTTATTGACTGTGGCAAAATGGATTACTGTCTGTGTTAAATGTTTGGTATGTGTCAAGGCAGTGTGCTCAGTTTTACTTACAACAAAATTGGCTCTGCTTACTCTATCACCATTTGCAACGATCTGGAAGGAAATGAAAGATAGATGGCAACTCTTGAAGATTCTTTCTCAGCCAAGTAATACTCAAGACAGAATCATTATCGCACACATGTAGTTTTGAAATACCTGTTTTTAACAGCAAACCCTCTAAAATTTTGGAACCGGATTACTCTGACTGAAGCATCCTTTGTATTTTTCGACATTTATTACAAAAATTAACGACCTGTTACAACTGATAAAAGCCAAGGCATCAGTAGCCTGTATTTATTCAAAAAATATTCACACAAATTCTCACTCTCATTTTCAGTTCAGACGCCTGTCCCACGTGTATTGGAAATATGTGATGTGATCTGCAAAAACTCTTCATGTGGTGAGCTTTGTCATTTTGATGCAATCAATTTCAAATTGATCTGGACACTATCCTGTTTTCAAAACTGTTTAATTCGTAATTCTAGACAACCTTGATTCATGTTGCAGACAACCTAGAATCATAAATATAATATATCTGAAAACAAGAACATGTCCATATTAATTGAAAGTTATATGCATCCAAATGACAAAGCTCACCACGTGAAGAGTTTTTGCAGATTGCATCACTGTACACTCAACCTTGAAACACATTTTACCCCTAACACTCCTCAGTCCTCCAACAGGTGAAGGATTGAGTAGGGTTAGGGTTAAAGGCACATTCCAAAATGACACATTTCATAAAAGTCTTTTGTAGTGGTAGTGCAACATACAAAGGTGTCACAATTTTTATACAAATGTATTGGGAAATGTTCCAAGTTCCCCAAAATCATTCTTTCTGGCCTCCTCAACCTCCTTTAAGTAGAATTTCCAGAAAAATGTTTGAAGTTATGGGGAAAAAATCACTGTTTGATTTCCAACTTCTCTGTAGAAAATCATTTTACAACATGAACCTTCAAAATAAACCAAACATGCCCAAGTTTTGTACCATCCAAAAGCTTGTTTCATTCTCTCTCCAACTCTCAAAAGAATTTTTTAACAAACTCTTCCATACAAAATGAGGAAAAATGAGAACATGACATCACACAGAGGAAATCAAAATGGAGGCGCCCATGATCGGGATTGCTCCATGGAAAAATTCAACTGACAATTGTGATTTGAAATTGCACGCACACAACACTCCTTGAAAAGTATATCATTGAAAAGAACAAGGTTACTTCTTTATTTTGGTGTTCATTTTTGTGGATCTGTGGTGCATTTTTGCTCTGGTAATCAAAAATTGAAATCGGTAAATTTAACACATAGCAACATAAGAAAGCCCAAAATCACCCAAATGCTGGACTCGTTACTACATGATAAGATTCATTACTGTTACTGATAAACCACCAAGCGGACATTATTTTTTGAGGAGTTTGGCAGGAAAAGTTACATATTTGGACATCACTTGACCCTGTACACAAACCCTATGAGACTGATCTGAAAAAAGTATTTTCTGAGTGAATGAATTAAGTATCAATTATCATTCCTAAATTTGACTTTTTAGAACATTTCTAGTGGCAAACTAAACAGCTGCACGGGAAAATAAGTGATATTTGTACATGGGAACTATTTCGGTTTGGCAAGTGGGAAGACCTGTTGTACATCTACATTACATGTATGTAACACTAACAGCACAATAGTCCCTGTATTGATCATGCCCTTCTTTGCTCTATCTATGATCTTGCCGATCATCGGCGGATCAGTTACGATCAGAAGCCAACCCCTACTTACCGAAAAGAAGTGTTCCAGTTGACTGTTGATTTCACGTGATGCCTTGGAGGAATGCCCTTCTTGGTGTCTTTGATGTGATTCCTTAGCACCCATTGCACTGCCCTTAAATTCCCGACTGCAGCAAACAACCCGTTACCGGACATGCCAGGTTCTTGTGCCGCTTGATGATACAAAGCTAAACCGGAAGTAAACAAGATGCGCAGTACTATTCGAAGGGCGCCCTCAAGTGGACAAACTTTACTTCACGTCGAACGTGTACATGTACGTCATGGGGGGGGTAGAGAATTTTTGCAGTTCATGGTCGACCGGTCGTGAACTTGAAGCTATTATTTGTGTCACGAAAATCTTGTTCTGCTATCCACCATGCATAGCCGTATTACGCGTGCACAAGTGATTACTGTGTGGACAAAGATTCCTGTATTAGTGTCTTATCGATAGGAGCTGGGCGTGTACGCATTCTCACACTACGATTTAGCGCCAAGAACGAACGTTCATCCCAAAGTGAATGTGTTTCAAATCCCGACTCTGATTGGCCAGTACTAGGTCATTAATGATCTTAGTCCAAGACAAACGTAACACTAGTGTTCTTGGAAGGAATTTCCCCTTTTTGCTTTATCTGATACACTTTCCAATTTGAGGTTTGTAAATACATGTATCTTTATCCCAAATCTACAATGCGAAACCGTGAAATGAGCATGGCTTGAAATGGAATACTATCTGACAAAATGGAAAACAGATTTAAGGCTTTGCAGCTCAACTTCTTCCATACAGAGTTGTGCATAAAACATACTGCTTATTTGTCATCCAAACTCACAATACAAACCGAACGTCGGAAAGGCTTATTAAAACAGAGATATCGGGTGCCCAACTGAACGGAACCGCTCTTTGAAATAACTGAAATTGCGCAAGCAAAACACTCACACACAAAGTAATTATGCGTACATTTATACTCGTTTATTACAGACAACATAGAGCAGTACAATGTACATGTATATTCATACATGCAATACTTTTGTATCGCCTCCCAGACCAACACTCAGCCGGATACCTTCCATAATACACGAAGTGGACCTGTAGAAAAATTCGATTGCTGAAAAATTGAAACGGCAAAGTCAAATTAATTTGATTGGCGTTGACATATTAAGTATCACATGCATTTCTATCTCGTTCAAGTTCTACTTAAAGGAAATTCATTCAACCTCGTTACAGGTTAGCACAATAGCACTTCTAATACCTTCTGCCGATGAGGATGAGACAAGGGAGACCCTGGGCGGGAGCTTGGAGCTTGAATAACACTTGGACAAGGTAATTTTATAATCTAGCTCATGTTAAAAGTATCGCTTTATGAATACACACGCATGTCTGTTGACAAATGACTGCTGCCCTCTTTTGTGCCGATAGGTCAGTTTATCCGTAGTCGAACGCCACAGATGTAGTGGAACGAAGTGTTTTCGGCGAAATCGGTGGAGTTGAGTGTGCGAATTCGCAGTACGAATAATTGATCTGACGTCACAATTTCGTATTCACTTTTGCGCCAAATATGAACCAGCATTTTGGCGCATGTAGTGTTTGTCCGTAACCAAGGGTGGGTCCAAAACTTTCTTGTTGAGGATGTGGGGAGTACCAACACTTTGAAAATTTCTTTAAGCAACCTTTTATGGCCTTGCTGAAGGACGCAACTAAATTTGGTTTTTTTAAGCTCTGGAAGGGCAGGAAGTGAAATAGTTCGACTTTGGGCAAGTTCGAGTGACGACTCGAGTTAATCATAGTTGTACCACACTGCAACACCACCCGAACGATTTATGGTTTGGACTATGTAGTTGACCATTGGAACCAGACCTCGTGGCATAGTCCACTCGCTGGTTGTCAATTGGCTGATTTCATTTATCGGTACGGAGGGAACCATTCCATTCACACAAAATAATTGTAAAAGCTGTTATTGAACACGAACGACGCGCGAGTTGCAGCTAATGGCAAACTGCGAGTAACGATGAGATGTTACAAAATAGTCCGACTGAGGACGTTCCGGTATAACAGTATTGCGCGTGACCCGCAGGTTCGAGTGGGATTGCATTTCGCGCGCGTATTGGTAAGAAGTAATTAACCGGCAGTCGAACTATGGTTTTGACTCAGAATTGTTTGCCGCCTTGCACATCATTAGTGCATCACACTGTCCGATCCCTGCCCCTGCAACGCTAGTATCAGTAATAAAAAAAATTGCACGGCTTTGACGTACTGTGCATGTCGTTTCTTCGATGCAGTATAAGTCATAGCTTTGATTTGTTGTTATATTTACACTGTAATGATAACACATGTTTTCTTGATGAAGGGCTTAATGCAATGCGGCACAGACGAAACAATAATGATCAATTTTTTAGAGTATACAGGTATTGTAACTTGCTAACTTTCGGAAGAAAGAAAGTGGTATTTTTGTGGTCGACCAAAGCAATCATCTTTTTATGGCCTCAAACCAATGCTCTACACTCTTCGTTTGTCATTGGTCTCAAGCTATCACCAAGGCCCTTTTCCAATACTCGACTTGGGCTCCGTCTCAGGCTTCGTTCCCAAAACCAATCCCCGATTGTGGGCCTGAAGCGTTTAAATTAAATTGGATTACTGTAATTTCTGGCTCTCTTGCATCTTTTTTGATGTTTTGTGGCACTATTGAACTAATTACTGCGCTTACAGCTTCAACGTCAGCTAGTTAAAACCAGTTGAAGCCTGAGACGGAAGCGAAGTTGAGTATTGGAAAACGGCCCAAGTATAATCAGTCGTTCACAAAACTACTACTTCGTGGAATTCGTTTTCGGCTGCGTTATTTGCTGCCACGCGTGAGCAGTGCTTCGCAACATACTTGTTCCAGTCCTCCGACGCTGACGGCGTTAGGGGGACTGAAACCAGCCATCTCATTCAGAAGTGAATGTGTGACGTAATCTGGAAGGCCAGAAGTTTGATTTGGGGGCTTGTCTCACTCTGTACAAATCATTGGAAATATTTTGACCAACCTTTTCCCTAAATTGGGAAACTTCCTAACTTCTGATCACAAGGTGCACATGTCCAACTGTTGGGTAAATCTTTGGGAAAATGCCCAACATTTAAAAAGTGTAGTGTGTTTCTACAATAATGATTCCATGCCCCAATGAACGTCCAGTGCCCACTTTACGTTTTTTGGTGTACATTCAATCAAATCGGATTCAGTTTCAGTTACTTAAGCCTTTACTTCTGTTGATCCTCACTGATGGTGGATGGTATTTCGTATTCAAATCGTTTTTTTTAATATGTTCTTCTCTAAGCAAGATTTTAGAGGAGTTGTTAAAGATAACTCTTAAAACTGCTTATTATATAGGCATACATGTACGCCTTTTAAAAATAATCTCTGTTATGTTGAAGAAAATATTGACTTCTAAGATAAAACATAAAACATAATGCTAAAGTACTTTTGAGTTTGAAATTTTCATTTCGGAATAATTTGTAATTTGTATACTAATTGATTTGGTTACAAAAATTAAAGCAGCAGTATATGGCCCCCTGCCAGATGACATCACACAATGATCACTTCGCGAAGCACTATCATGCACACGTACGCAAATCAAGCCGTCGTTAAACTCGGCATTAACTCAGATGCAGACCCCTTATACGCCATAACCCCGTGACCCATGACCTTGACCGCTTCCAGGGTCTCCTCTCCAGTCGGGATGATGTAACGGGGAGGCATCAGAAAACCGTACCGGCCTACGTCTGGTAACTCGACGGCGTAGGCGTATGGAATGCGGAGCTTTCCTCGGGCCCAGTCTACGCTGTTTCCTGAGGCTTGGTCTGAAGGAGAGGCAAGGATTCCGATTCAGAAATGGCGCCTATGTGTTTGTATGAGATGGTGCAAACATACATGTAAACCATACAGCCCACGTCGAAAGGGGCTAATGTGTGGTCCTCAGAATGGTATTAATTTGAGGTTTGGATCAATGTGCTCTAGCGGTGTTGAGGATAAACGTCAGACCTTACTGAAGAAATACGGGCTTTCACACTGGTGCGCCTCCAAGAGTTTGCAACGTGTTGACCAATCACACTGCGCGAAATCTGTCGACCCAATGCACGTTTGGAAAGGGTCGACAGATTTCGCGCCTTGTGATTGGTCATCGCGTTGCACAATCTGGGAGGCGCACTATTTGTGAATTGCTCGTATTGCGTGCGTTCGATTAGCTTACACGAGTAAGTCAAACTAACTTTGTTTGGCCATCACGTGATGTTCGTGAATGCCCTGGTGTCGGCCACCACTACCCCGGCTGGCGAGCAGGTCTCTGGAGGCTGCCCAAGTGTAATGACGTCACGGATGGACTTTTCGAGCATCGACATGATGGAACGTGGCGGGGACTTGACCTTTTCCCCAGAATGCCTTGGCGAATACGCTGCAGCGCAATGATTAGCCTCATTTCGAGGCTTCGCTTGCGTGTAACACTGGTGTATTCAGGGTAGCTAATCGAACGCACCGATTGGCGCAAACTTCATGCTCTTGCTCCCATTGTTCCTTGAACTAGTTTCCAAGCCTTAGTCAGTTCTCATGTGTGCTCTCAGTACTCTCTGTATATTTGTGCTTTTTGCATGCCCTGAAAGGTCACGTCGCATCAAAATTTACTACTAATAAACGAAGTCTAAAGCCCTATATTCACGCCTAAATCCACTGTATAAAAACAGGGGTAAACAAGAAATAACATTATTCACCGATTATAAAACATTTCTCAATATTAGAGATTAAATAAGAATTTAAGTAAAAAATACAAAACTATTTGTAGATATCGTTGGAATTTACTAGCTTACATATGACGTTTGCTATGCTGCCGACGGTGTAGTTTGATCCGTTGACGTCCCTTAAGGCATCAGTTGCATGTACTGCAAGGTCGTACTGTGAACCACGTAAAGAAAGGAACTTAGAATGAACCGCAGAGAAACGCTTGACAGTCCAGGCGACAGTTTTTGACTAATTTTTACAGTATATCAGGCCCATTGGTGGTTTTGTCATGTGTCTTGCATTTAAGTACCAGGGAGCCTTGATTTACACTGTAGTTTTTGACAAGGATTTTCCAAGTGCTACTTTACATGACTTGTTCAATGAAGACACACTTTTGACTTTTGGCGGCTTGAGTAAGGCCTTAGATATTGGGAACACGGCAATAATTCTTTTAGCGATGATGCATTCTTAACATAGAAGAAAATGAACTGAACTTCCTATACGATTTCCTGTGTTCCTGTTCTTGTCACACTGTTTGTCACAGCCTCTTTTATATGAAATCGGACAATGGAGCTATCGACAATATAGTCACTGGTCACGAGATGTCCGCACTGTCAGTTGCTCGAACCACTATAATTTTACCTGGTCTTGGTAGTTCTCGGGCAGGACGTTGCCGTATCCGTACGGCGTCATCCACAGCTGGCCGTAGGCATGGAAGTCGATGAAGCCGTGAATCGATTGCTTGGCATTGAGCTCTGTCAAGTAGTCAGCTACCTGTTTGACTTCTGTCTCGGAGAAAGCGAAGGGGCCTGCGTAGATGTCGTCACAACTCATGAAGCTCACGCCGCTCTCTAAAAAAAAGAAGAGATAGGCATATGAAAAGATATCTGACGCCACCTCTTCTTTTCCTGTATCATCTCAATGACGGACAGTAATTGTAAAAAAAAAAGTTCATGAATGAGCCTGAGAAACATGTCAAATTATGCTTAGAGATACTTACATTCTTCATGAACTTTGTACATAGCCAAGGAAGTGTCGTCAGTGGACATTTTTCCCCAAAGAGAGAGGGAAATTTTCCCTTTTACTGTTTGTGGGCCGTATGCACTCCCTCTTTATCGTCCCAGTTTCTTTCTGGCCCGTTTGTTTCTTGCAGCAGTATTTGATTGTCATAAAAATGCTGACGAAATATCCCTGCTTTTCGTCTGTTTATCGGGCAGGAGAGACTATATCTATGTCTAGTGTTAAAGTTTGCGGACAGTGAAAAGCGAAATGTGCGTCTGAAATGAACAAACACCACTATATCATGCCACGGTTTCGTTGAAGAACTAGCGAGATATAGGTTGGTGACGAAAAATGTTCAGTTGGCAGAAATAAAGCATCGCACTATTTGTATGTAGTACATCCAGATGTACTGAAACAGACTGTCGTGCGTTATTTTTCTGGAACAGAACTCTGGAAGTGTGACCTCTAATGTAGGATCCCTTGAATAACCTGTCATGCGTGTACCAAGTATATCGTGTCGGTGCCGTATTTCTGTGCTATTTCACTGACAAGTTGCCCCCCCCATCTGTGAATGGTGTTATTCTATGAGCGCATGCGCAGCACGAGGATATCCGGTTCGTGAGACGTCACTTCAGTTTAAACCACGCCCACTGCACATAGAGTAATTGGGCGTTTGCGAAACGGATGGCTTCGGCGGAGTCTTTGGCTTCACTGGTTCCAGTCTGTATGGTCGGAGTCTCCTCAAGTGGCTGGAGCTAGCGAAGACTAATCCTGACCACTCGTTTCGTAAATGCCCATTGTAACCATGGAACCGGAAGGTAACGCGCAACTTTAGTGTTCGTCCAAGGGGAGTCTACAATCAATGGCGCGTTCACAGCGCAGCTATGGTGACGAACGCTGCTTAGTTCCCGAAAGACTTGGGCTTTTTTTTTCGAAATACCAGACTGGCTCATTACACGTCGGTGCATGCCTGTGTTTAATTACAACAAGTTATCCCATACTGTATGTCACTTTGTCGATGTGCTTGACTCACCTCCCCACTTGTAGTCCCAGTTTCTGTTGGGATCGGCTCCTTTGCATCGGTTCTCTGCGTAATATGAACGAGTCTTCCGCCATAATCGATGCTGCACAGAGACAAGAGTTTGATATCACAGTTTAAGACATATGAATAAGAATCTTTTACTATTCTGAAAGAGTGTATTTTTAATCGAAGTTACGTATAGCTTTACAAAGTCAGAAAAATATAATTATAAAAGGGAGGGAGCGATTTTTTTTATAATAATGCGAGAAATGCAGAAGGTCACATGAGAGTTGTCGGAGCTGTTGGACACCGTTGGCTCTTGGACATTATAGCATCGGCTGAAGCTTCCCCAAATCACTGGAATAATTGCCATGGAATTTTTGTCCTGTTAATCAGATTAGCTTGCACCTGTTGCACCTGGACAAGAGGGTAGTCAAATCGTACCGTAGTCTGGTTCTCAGCCCGAAAGTTTCCGACAATTCGAGGAGAATCTTAAGAAGCGGTAGCCTTCACGGTCACGTGACAAAACGAGGGGAATTCCTTCTATGATAGTTCCAAAATTTTCCGAATGTATCGAGCTTTTCCGATCCCATTTTAAAAAATTTTTCAGTCATTATCTGTACTTTCATGGATTTTTAAAAATTGTATACATATTCGCTCTTTTGCACAATATTGGTTGACAGTTGGGCACTCGCACTGCAACTTTAAACGCTAGGGTCAACTAGCGCGTAATTTTCGGTCGCGGTGGTTACATGACCTAAGAAACTAAGAAAAATTTAATATTGAGTCTCGCCAAAAGGAATGGACAGAGAGCTGTTCAGTCCTCACTTTCTCCCAAGTGAAGACGTATCCATCCACGTTAAACACCGGCAGAATGTACCAATCCAGTCCTCCTAGTAATTTCTCGAGCTCCACATCGACCTCGTACTTTTCCACCATCTGTGTATACAAGTACCAAAAGAGTTTTGAAATAATATGGCCCCCAAAAAAGTCGGAGAGGGAAGCATTCCGAACGTTTGTTCGTACTTTTTCCCAGGTCCCTACAGGTATTGGCTGCACCTTCCAATTTGTTCAAAGCTACAGGATTACAGGAGCCTTTGCTGACCGTCTTCAATAATGCAAGACGGTCTGGGAGTTGTACACTGATTTTGCGGCGCTAGGTTTTTGCCATTGGCCGGTGCAATGAGTGCCTCTGCCGTAGACAGCGGGGCCCGTGTGGACGCGCGGTTTGGAGACAACGGCATCACGTCAGTGCAGTCTGTCTATCAAACCAACTGTTTGGGTATTGACTTACATCTTTGCCTTGTATTTTGTTGTCTATCTATACATGGGTTAACACATCGGCCAATGTCTAATAATGACAGTGGTGGTAACAGCAGATTTTTTTTTACAATGCGGTTACCTCATTGACTATGAACATGACGGTAGCAGGTGACAACCATTCTCTGGAATGAATGCCTCCCATGATGAAGAGAGCCGGTGTTTTGGCATCAGGAGCTCTCTCGGAATGAGACAACTGACATGATTGTGACCGAAAAAGAACAAAATAAAGTTAAAACACACTTTCCACGAGAGATACATTGACATCATGGTAATCTGTTTTACCTCCATGCAGTGTGATAGTTATAACCTATTTGTAGGGATATCCTGGTGCTGCTTAAGTTTTAGGGACATAGTCACAGATAACAGACTTTACGGGCCTGCATGTTTCACACGGTTCCGGATCGCGAACAGTGATTCTTACGCCGGTTGGCACCGTCCATTAGGCGAGTTTTGGTGTCTGTAAACCATCGACGGATCACTGATCGTGATCTAGATCCGTGTGATCTAGATTAGTGATCCTTACACTTGTTCTCACCATCCATTAGGCGAGTTTTGGTGTCTTTAAACCAACGACGGATCATTGATCGTGATGTAGATCCGTGTGAAACAAACAGCCTACATTGCTGGCAGTGAAATAGGTACAATACAGTGGCCCTTCTCCAATATCCAGTGGAAGTCCGTGCCTCTTTCCTTAATGAAATGTTGAAAGGTACACAACCATTGTATGTACCGCTCCGAACAGGAACAAAAGAGGGCGTGTTTTAAAGTGAAATTGACAGCCCTTTGCATTCATCGCATAGGCGCGCATGTTTATGCGCGTTTACGCAGAGCACGCTGAGTACGCGCAACGAATTTTGTCTCGAATGTATAGTCTTCGCGTGCACGCCGAACGCGTGTAAGAACCCCGTTGGAAAACTGAGTACCATCTGTCTTTCTTTCGCCGGTGAGGGTGCACTTCAGCTGTTAAAAGTCAAGTATTATTCGCCACATTCATTTGCGTCTGGAGGCGGAATTAGGGAGCGCAAAGATAGATACAAAAAGTGGCTGTCAATTTTTGTTGTGTGTAAAAGAATTCTCACCCCCTTCAAGATGTAGGCACCATTTGTAAAGTGTTGGCGCTTTCAATTCTTACAAAAATTATGGTAATATGTCTCTATGGAAAACATGCCTCTGTCCTCACCCACCCCTGCTGGATTCGCCACTGAATCTCGCTGTTTGTTTAACTAAATTAAACCAACATTAGTTTTAAAAAAGCCTGATGCTCTTCAAGTTGCGAAATATGTCAATCACTTTCTGATACAAAATGAGATCGTGCGAATTTGCGAAATGTAATGCAAATATATCATGCTGTTCTCACTGTAGTTTTGAAAACACACAATTTTATATGCCTGTTTTAACACGCATGGTGGTTCTAATAAGCTGGCCAATGATGCGTCGCATCATCCTGGCTACGTCACGGTACAAGAAGGAGGCAGCCACACGGGGTTTCCTCACCACTTCCGTCGCAGCGGTCTTCCAGTCCGCTCCAAGTCAATATTCCGATTGGGATTACTCCGTGCTAGCATGACGTGGTCTTTGCATTGTTGGGGACGCACCTTTTTTTGTCATTAACTTCAGCATGTATCATGGGATATTCTGCACGCAACCTCTTTCATATAAATTTTTTGAGCAGAAGATGGATCACAATACAGACAGACGGAATTCAAATAAGTCCGCCTAAAGGAAACTACATGTACTTGCGTGTACATTTTTACGCACAGATGGCCAAGAAAAACGTGTTATCAGTGACATCAGCGGTACCACTTGCTCTTTACAGATTGGAATAGCTTATGGGAAAATGCGAGAGCATGCATGCAGCCCGCCCTTGTTTTAGCGCCAAAAGTTCCCTTGGGGGTAGGGAGGTTGTTCGTTCCAGTAACATTAAGGTGGTGGGGAAGTGGTGTTTGGAAATGCACGTGTCACAGAACGTACCTGCTTCGGCTGATGGCGACGCCGTGTAAACTTTGCTGAAAAGGCGTTTCATAATGTTTTAAGAACTTATCGCAATTCTTTGTTGGTTCGACCCACATTTGGAGAATTTGTTCTCTTCCTAAAAGGAGTTGTTTTACTGACAAAATTAGTTACCCTTGATCGGGGACTTTGGTGCTTTACCTTAAGGCAGTATATGGGGCGTCCTTCGTATGATGTGGCTATCTGATAAACTGTGACGATGTCAGGATAATCAGCAGCCAGTGTGAACATCCATTCATTGATCTAATATGCCAAAAATGAAACGACAATTAATGTTTCAAGGCAATGAAACGTCTGGAAGTTTTGGTGATTTAAACTTTCAAAATGCGTTACTTTAAAACCAAGAAACGTGACGAGTGTACAGAACAAAATTACTGTACGCTGAGTTTGAAAACAAAAGATCGTTTCAAATACTGATTCAGACAACGGACTTCATTCATGAGTCTGTGATAATTTGTGTTATGTTGAGAGCAAGATTAAGTCTTCATTTCGGGAGAAATAAAAAGCAATAAAATTAAATATCACGATGTTAATTACTACCTGTCTACTTTGACGAATGATTTAAAACTTGGTTTACTTTGGGTTAAACATAATTATCTAATAGGTTTTAAGCAAGATTTTGAATATTGAAAGGAAGACTTGGGAGTCACGTCATTTAAAATGTACAATTGTGAGGGTTATAACAACATTGATAATGGTTTTCTCGTATTAAATCGTCGATCGTACGACGACCTGACCTATCTCAATTTTTGACGAATTTAGGTTTTTAGCATTTTTTTTATTCATGATGAAATCTTTTTTTCTGATCTTATAGGGCCTAGATGCTCTGAAAAGCTAATTAAATTAAATTTGGTAATTAAAAATAATGACCTACCTCTCCAAAATTTAAAATTATTGTTTTTCAATGACTGAAGCATTGAGATAGGTCACTTCGTGAAACGTGAACACAACGCTGTTTTATTTCCACGAGGTGACAAAGTCTGGTATCTGGACCGCGATACCTATCGGTGTCATTTGAACTTTAGTCATTCGGAACCAGTCTTTAGCGCTGTTTCGTGTCATTCGTTCTGTTTCTGAAAATGACTGAACATAAGGGCAGGTCTACTCCTTTTTTTATGCTGATATTTGAATAAAATCGTAATGGGCATTCGTGTGTGCGATGACACGAAATCCTAAGCTAGGCGTAAAAGTATTTAAAGTCTGACGTTTTATTTTTTTACCCGAAGCACTACTACTGTTTGCGTGCATTTCCCCTGAGATTATTTTATGCATCGCAGTGCTGGCACTCCGCATCAATGACTCAAGAGCTGTTCTCCAGCTGTTACTGTATTCATGTTTAGTCTATATTCTTCACTAACGTCATTTAAAAGTCACCGATGTCCTTTGAAATGATTGAGAAACATTATTTTACCTATATATGCATGGCTTGAAATTCAACTGAAGACATAACTGATAATGGTCAGTCCAAGTCAAATACTAAGACAGACGTCTTACTTATCTTTTTAAAAAGTCTTTTGTTAGACTTACTTTTCCGCCCCTTGAGTTTCCCTTAAATAGGGCCTTTTTCTGATTGGCTACACTCAACAATAAAATCTACATTGTATAATAAATGTAGACCTACACGGTATAATACAACAAATTACATAGTGATAAAAGCAGTAGATTTCTTTTAAAATGTGTGTCATTGCTAGGCCTTATATTAGTGTAACTCTTTTTAATGGAGGCATTCAAAGTATCTTTAAAAAATTGACCCTTGGTATGCATGGAAAAATAAGTTTGTATAACGAGAAGGTACACTTTGAAAAATAACAAAAATAGAAAATAAGAGTTCATGACTTTCTCGAAGGGGGTCCCCCTTCTAACTTCCTTCAGCTTTCGCAAAGTTTTACTCTGTAAGACCTTTGTAATCGAAAAATATAAACAAAACTCAGTGAAGGATTTTAAACGAACCTCCATACAGTTTAGCGTGAAAAAGTCCGTGCGTATGCACACACGACATACCGCGTAGGTCATCGTCAGCAACAGAGAAATCGAAATGTTTCGTTCCACGAAGTGACCCATCTGTATAGGTCGCGATTTGCGCTCAATAAAATAAGACAATAAAAATTTAACAAAGTGACATATGGTTTGGGTGCCTCATTTTAACCTCGTACGTAAGATTTTTTCCCCACAAAATATCTCATATAGTAATTTAACTATCTAACTTCATTAAAATACGAAATCTATGTCAATAAAAGTTAGTTGTGGCAGAAATGAAAGATTCAAAACGGACCCAACTTCAAACTCGTCTTGTTTCTCGAAATGTCAGAAACTGAGACAGATCAGATCGTGGTACTACAAACGAAATGAGGCATTTCTAACTACTTTGCCTTTTCTGTGTAAGCAACCACTATACACAACTTACCATGGAGAGATTTTGAAAACTTTCAAAGAATGTTTTCTCCTCCTCCAAGTTGACTTCGGTCTGCTCATCAACGGCGGCTTGAATGTCGTCTATGATCGTCTCAGCTTTCATCCCGCTATCACCGAGAAGATTACGGAGGGAATCTTCGTGCTCAGCGGAGACCATGATATCAACGTCCCCATCTACAGACCGCGGCTCCCGCCAAAAATCCAACTAAATACATCATTTAAAACAGAAGTCACAGTTTTTAAAACATTACTCCAATCCATTTGTCAAATTTTACCTTCCTACGAATGCCAGGCCCCCGCCTACACAGCTAGCACGTGTGGAGCTCTGTGTTCGCTGTCGTGTTGATGGGGCCCGCGGCGGGTGCAAAAACAGTTTTGTTCTAGCTAATATTTGTATGATAAATATATTTCCGTTTCTAGGTAATTATGGACCCTATCGGTGTTTTAGAAGTAAACTGCATGTCGTGGGCTTCATTGGAGTATGGTCCCACCATGATAATAACGTATGGTTTATAGGATACCGAAGAATACGAGTTTGTTATCAGTTAAAAGTTTAAATAGTACGCACTCTTTCGTCTGCTGTCTCGTAGATCCTTTTCACGGCCTCCAGGTCCCTTTTGTGGCGTGTCTGAACCCTGAGGAGCTTGTAGCTAACGAGGCAGGGAAAAAAAACGATGGTGGGAGGAAAAAGAAACGGAGAGGTGGAAACAACAATATTACGAAACAGATCTACACGGATGCCTGTTTCCTACTAGCGTTCAGTGGCTTGTTTTCTTGTGTTTGACGCATGTTTTTTATGGAGTGTTTCATCATTCCATTTATTGGTTTAATTTTTTGTTTGTGCCCTTGGGGGGTCATCAGGGTGTGTGGGTGGAGGGAGGGTCCAAAGTGCTCGTCAGCAGCAAACTGACTTTTAAAGTGCAGCTGCAATAAAGTTTTCTCAGACACAATTTTTTCCTGCGACTTTGTTATCTTTTTCAATGTCTAAAAAGTCGTTCCTTTTGGTTAAATAAATAGAAAAATTCACTTCAGCATTTAAAATATTCCATGCTTTCCAAAACAACTGAGGGCGCTGTTGCCGCGATGTCATCCAGGGAAGACATAGTTCAGTGCATATATTTTTCTGTTCAAATTATAAACCCATAATATCCTGTCTGAAAACATTACCGAAAAGGGATTGACGTTTGCTTATTGCTGTCCACACAAAAAAACCAATAAAAAGGTGAAAAAGAGAAAATCCAGTCCAACCAAATTAACAAAAATGCAAGACTTGTGTAGAAACCAACGAGCACTGAGATTTTCTTCCTGGAGTGACATCACAGTTTTGCTCATAAATATGGAAATAATTATAAGCATACCAACTATGAAATCAAGCAGTAAAACACTCTTTTAAATAGTGAAATAAAATCGCAAGGGTGCATGGAAGGTTTGTATTTGCATCTATATCCGTTAACCCTTTAAAATCAGCCCTATTTTGGAGGTTTTGAGTATGTTTTATTTTTTATTAGTTTTTTAAAATCAAATTTGGCTAAGTTATATGCCATCTAAGAGCATGTGAACAAGGCAATAAAAAATTTGACAAAGGGGAGAAATTCTAAATATTTTTTTTGGTTCTTTTAATTCTTTATAGTGGTTTGCTGGTAGAAAATAATTATATGAAAACAACTTCCTTGGAGCCTTTTGAATATGATGCATGTTCTTAAAAGTAGAATGCCATACAATGATAAAACACCACCCCCAGCACTTGTATTTATGTTTGTCAAAGTAATTAATGGATCCAAAATGACACAAATAATGCGACATGCGGTGCAAAATTACTTCATCTGAGGAAATTTATTGTATTTCATGTAGACTCGATGATATCCAGTAAATAATGATGTTTAGCACGAAGACTGTTTAGTTTCTTCTTAATCTTCACGGTGTGTATGATAAAAAAATACTGGAAAGCAGGACAGAAGGTTAGTACAGTGAAGGAGTGGAGCGACAGAAGACTGAGTTGGAGCACGCTGGGTACGAGGTGCGACATTAGACCGGGAGGGATTTGCTCTAAATATTATTATCATCATCCTTCAATTTTCTTTTGCATTTAGAAATGCATGAACCATGAAGACTAGAGGTCATTGGAGTATAGCAGAAGCCGATGTAACAGACCCACATTGGTAGAAATCCAAAAAGGGCAAGGAAACAAGACCCTTTTGCTGTGTTGCGTAAAATAGGATATTTTTTATGGTATCGATGATGAATCCAGGAAATATTTCCTATTTTGTATTTTTCCTTTTGTTTCTACTTATCTTGTTAACTACCAGAAACCGAAATAGAAATTTCTTGTTGTTTATTTGATGTGCATTTTAGGCCTGCCGCTTTGATGTGAATTTTTTGCTTTATATTTTACAAAGAGAAGGGGGTACTGAATAATTTTCTTCATCTTGTACGGCTTCTGTCTTTAAAAAAAAACCACAAAACAAAACAAAATAATATTGACGATTTGAATGAAAGCGTTAACAATTTCAGGAATTGAATTTTATTGCACGAAGTCATATCTGAACGAAAATGTCTTCCAACAGCATTTAATTTTTGTTCGCTTTATAGTTTATTCGTGAGCACGACATACTGGACTGTATTTGAAAAAAAAATGGGGCGGCGTGCTATTAAATAAGATCTTTGTGAATCCTTCTCTTTTACAACACTTTCACTAGTTTGTAGAACTTCCAATCCATGACATCATTAAAGTGAAAATCATATATCCAAAAATGATACAGACAGAGATTCTGACTCTCTGTGTCCTTTTTTTTTTCGAGATACTGAATAAATGACCTTTATAGTCGTCCGCAGCAGTGGCGTAGCAAAGGCATTTTCTTTGAAAGGAGGGTGTGTCAGAGTCAATTTGCCGACTTGTAACTTGTTCGTCAACCTCGTGTTGTGTAAAATGGAAATCCGTGGTGCACTACATTTTTTGCTCCATCGGAAATGCCGACGACCAACGTATATCGTTTATGTACGAATTTTGGAATTTATTCGCAGATCAAATCCGCTATATATTTCTTCATATTGCCCGTTGCTATAGTATCTTCTGTGTACTGACAGTTGTAACAAATCAAGTCAGAAATATATCACATATTGAATCCTACAGATCGTTAGAGTGACTCGTTCTGTCAAATTTAACACAATGCAGATTTTCAACTTACAGACAAATATACCAAACAGAATGAAAAAGATCGATTTAAATCTTAAAAGATAATCAAAGAGAAAGGAAACGCTCAATAAACCTCCACTCCGAATGTCAGCAGTGACTGAAGTACAGGGTGTTGTGTTCAAATAGAATGCTTCTTAAACATATGTTTGGTTTGCATTTCCAACTTATACGGCTTATCTAAATTTCAGATCAAGCAAAGTACTCACCCATCATATCGTACCGGTTCGCAATTCAGCCTCGCCAAGAAACTCAAAAGCAAGAAAAAAATGGCCAATTTTACCACCATCCCGCCGGGAAAAAAGGACACAGTTTTTGCCTCAGTCCGCTTCACTGGTAAGTTAAATAGTGATATGATGATGTTCTCCAAATAGCGTTAGGTATACCAGTACCAATCCAATAGATACAAGACTACCACCACTTCGCAGCTAGACTTCGGATCCAGTCTGAACATTGCAGTTCATGACCTGCCAGTAAAAGGTATAAGCATTATGGAAAGTTACGGTAACTGGGACAGTTGAATTTACGGACAACTGGTCGTGCTTGTTTGTTTGTCTGTTTGTTTTCCTTCCTTTCGGACAAACAAATCCGAATACAGTCTGTGGAAATACTTAGTCGGCGGTGATATGTGAAATTTGGAAAGCTTTATTTTAAACGAGAAAATGTTTTGTAAATTTAAGAAAAATAAGACTGTTGATGTCACTCTTACATAAAGTGAAAATGGGTACATGGCTCAACGTGGCCTCATTGTTTCATGTGTAATATTCATTAGAATATGGCATGGGATTATCGCGTTATTAAAGCAAATGCTCATATCATTGTACATATTTTCGATAAATTGCGCACTCAATGCCATGAAGTTGCGCACTCAATGCCATGAAGTTACAGCCTTGAACGACTGAGTTGGTGCTTCACTTTCCCCTCCGTTTCTCCCACCAGCATGTTCTTGTCATACTGTAACGCCCGGAGCCAAGTCTACTCGCTGGATCTTTGAACACTGCATGGTACAATGCAGCGAAGCGACGGGAGGTTTTCTACTTTTAATTAGAAATGAAAGCAGGAATGTCAATATTGTCCGACACCAGTACCAGTACCAGCATATTATTGCCAATCAAGTGAAACGTTGGTGTCAGTCTCTATTGGATTCCTTTATAGCTAATTGGTTGACATTTAGTAAATTGCCTGGCTACTCAAATATTTTTCGGCAATTTCAAATAGCTGTCGAAATAGCCTTTGTTTTTCTGTTCGTTTTTCCCTTGTGGTAGACAGGCTTAGAGTCCCCAAACCTCACAGTACCGCATGTGATATGCGTGTTTTGTTCGTTTGTTTTGTTTGCCTTTCTCTATTTCCCTATACACCCAAATCTTGCACTTGCTATCAGTTCGTAGATACTAAGCGTGTTTAGAGTATTGGGGAGTAGTGTTTAATAATTAACACTAGCATTAAGGAATTTGACTTGTTTAACACATGACATCAGTGTAAATGCTGACCAGAGTTTTGGGGGTGGGATGGGTGGAAAGAAAATGATTGTGATATCACCTGACACCACCCTAAGGGTACACATTTAACAGGCCATAATCAGGAAAGTGTAGGGGCGGGGGTAAGTTCGGCAAACAAGATCCTTGTATTGTACTACTATGCGGCGGTGTGTCCACTGGGAGGGGGTGGGGCAGGTTGGGGGGGTAATGTTTGTCAACGTCAGCGCTGATTTTGATCTTCGGTTTCATAGGACTAGCTCGACTAACCATTAGCTTGTCAGTCGGGCCAAACACAAAAGCGAACTAACATGTCCAAAAGTTCAATCCCAGATGAGAATGTATGAGGCGTGGTTTCCAGAGTGCAGCTTCTTTCAACTTGTTATGTTATTTTTGTTAATTTTGTTTGCAATGTTGCTGGTTCTGATTTTACAGACAAAAAGTGAAGCATGCTCGATTTTGATTGGTCAGAAAGTTTGCTCAAAATCAAGTCGTGCGCGAATGAATGAGGGCGGCATTGTACCGGCACCGGCGTGACATCCAGATGTACTGGGCCGGCCTGGGACGGTGGGAGTTGAACATTTTAAACTCATGTCTACTCAGATAAGTCTGGTCGTCTAACGTCAGTGGTTTTTCACGTTGAGGATTTCATTTTTTAACAGTAACGTGTTTGGTGAGAAACTTCTTGATCTGCGTCGTATTTGTGCACCTTTTTAGTGACTGCATGTACTGTAGGCCAAGTTACGGTATTTATTATTTTTTATATTATTGCATCTAATTCGTGAGAAAGCTGGAACTCATGGTCATGTTGAACATGCAAGATCATGTTTGTAACTTGTAAGCCTGTTTATATAAATTCAGTGTTATTTGAATTCAACGACAGTAGAAGGACAGAGGCTTTGCTCCCTCTTACTAAAAAGTCTAAGTAAGTCTTACCACGGATGTCGGACTAGGGCCTACTCAACTGTTTACCAAGTCGACTTCGGACAACTCGACTGTTGAGACAACTCGACCGTTTGCCAAGTCGTCCGTTAGGACAACTCGACTTTGACAGAGACAACTCGACCAGTGAGATCTTTCACACAATACAGTCGTTTTCCCAGTTCAAGATAGCGAAATTATTCAGTCAGACTGCAGCCTCAAATTCCAGTGAAAAATTCCTCAATTTAAAAAACTTGGTTCATAAAAAAGAATTCCAATGATTTTTAAAAAAATTGGATCTTGTGTAAATTTCGACTCAACTTTTTCAGCTGTACGTGCTGCACAGCTGACGAACCCATGACGTCCGTATAGCGAGATGAATTTGCAAAGTATATTGCGTGCATACACTTAATGCGTGATCTAAAACTAGGAAACAATATGCGTTCAGTTTTCGGCCAGTTTTAATAAAACGCAACTTTGAAAGTCATTTTGATTAAACAGACATTAGATGCAAGAGTTTATATGACTGTTGAATATGAGAAAAAGGATTTGGGATCATTCGCAGTGAGTGACATATATCTCCCTAGACTATTCATCATTTTCTTCCCCCCTACCGTTACAAAATGTCGATGTGCGAATCAGAATTTTCTGAGAGCAAGTTTTGTTCAAGAAGAAGTTTACATTTCACTTTAAACCAAAATCTGTCTGAGAATTTAGAAGTGAAGGACAACACCAAGTACATGTACATGTAGGAAGGTTTTTATTTCAAGCTACATGTACGACTGTAATGCATACGGGCCATATACATGCAGCGCGGGTGCAAGATCGATTGATTGCGCAAAGAATGAAGTTACTACAGCCACCATTTTTATAAATTCCTCAGAAATTAAGATTGTCTACTACATGAAATTCCATCATTAAGGCATACATGTATATTAGTTTACACCGTGGTCTCAGCAGACGACTCGGCTGAGTGGACAGTGTCCCAACGGACGACTTGTCTCAACGGACGACTTGTCTCAACGGTCGACTTGTCTCTCCCTTTTACGCACTGACGGTCAAGTTGTCTCAACGGTCGAGTTGTCTCGATGGTTGAGTTGTATCAACGGTCGAGTTGTCTTGACGGTTGATTTGTCTCAATGGTCGAGTTGTCTCAACGGTCGAGTTGTCCGAAGTCGAGTTGGCAAACGGTCGAGTTGTCCGGACCCCCTCACCACATAAGAACAAAGACCTGGTTGCTCGTTGGTTTGTTTCATGTTTTTCCTTTTTGTGATGGCACCTTAACATGGGCATCATATCATACGAAGAGCGTGTACCCAGATGAAGATTTGATGTGGTAAAATGCAAGTTCCTAAAACACCCACTGCCATGACCACCCATCATTAAGCAGACATGGAGCTCTTGAAAAGAAAAGTTAAATGACCACATGCTGCCAAAATATACACTACATGTATATACAAAAAACAAGCAAATCTACAAAAATAGCTGCTCAGACTTCAAAGGTTGATTTTTAACTGATACCTTAGTTGTGCAATTAAGTTTTAAATGAATAAGTAGAACTAATGAGTAGAGAGGTGTTGTGATAGGTGTGACTGCGAGTATTTTGGTTTGTACAAATTGGGGAACAAGAATTTTGGACTAACGCATCTTGGGTAACTCGAGCCGTAATACTCAAGACAGAGAAATTCCTGATTGCAAACTGCTGGAGTTATGAGTGTAGAGCTAGAGTTATCTCAGCCTTGGACTGACAAGGAAAGCAAGGGTCAAAATTCCTGTAAAAAATGGACTAGGCATACTCATGTGTAACTAGCTAGGTGGCAGTCAAATGCACTGTAGTGCAAGTGTCAATGACTTAATATGTATGCTTGCAAGGATAAATCAAGAGGAACTACAGTCCTAAAGTTCATGACATTTGAAAGATAGTCACAAGCATTTGGGATGGAGAGCTCCATATGTAAATGGCGTTTCAGCAAATTAAACATTGAAGTTTGGGTCGGATGCTTTTTTCTCTGTTCGTGGCCATGGCATCTTATCAACCCAGTTGAATTTCAATTTTTGTTTCTAGGAGAAACTAGATCTAGGACAGTTTGTGCAAGCACCATCAAATGGAGGACAAACAGGAAACAACTGAGGATTCCCTGGCTGACAAGGAAGCACCAGCCACTGTTACACAGGTTGACGCTGGCAAAAAGCCGGTCGAGGAAGCCCTCACTTCCAGTGCTAATCAGAACGAGGCTGACAACATATCTGAAAGTAATTTCTTTATTTGATTGACTTTAAAAGATAAAACAGTCTGCCTTCTTGAATCCAAATGCATTTATTAATAATTTACCTGTCTTTCCATTAATGTCACAGTTGTATTTTGCCTATCAGTGCCGTTCAAAACTATGGCTGATCGAGAGTACAAAAGCGAAGGAATTATGCACTTAGTTTAACAAACATCACACTATCATTGTACCATACCGGTATAATAAACAGCATTACTTAGTAGTATGCAGCTTTCTGAGGGAGGGTAATGGGGTAAATACATGTGTACATTTGTGGTGAAATCTCACGCCAACAAAGCTGAAAATTTCTGCAAACTCTGGCCAATCGTACAAATAATGAGCAATATGGGAGTGGTGCAGAGATAGTTTAGCCTTGATCATGACTGTCAAGCCCTGCCCTGAGTGAGTGAGCAGCTGCTGCCATAAGCCTTCTCTTGCTGGCCTACCAAATCACGTACATGTACGTGAAGGCATCCCCCACATACACTCACATGTACATGTTTTCATCAGTCCAAACACTGGCCATTTCCCAGTGGAGCCTAGTGAGCCACATGAGCTATGCAGTGAGTTGCAGACAAGACAAGGAATGCTTTTTGCTCCCCATGGCTTGCTCACGAAACAGACTGTCTTGGCCAAGGCTAGATTCGCATACGTGTAGGTGTATGTATATGCTGATCCTTCTGTCATACAAACTTTTTCAACAACATTCACCGAAAACACCAATTCTTTAATCACATAAAAAAATGTAGTCAGAGGCACTCTGAACCTTGTCTGATCTAACAAATCTAACATGGCATATGTACATGTACGGTGTATTGTCAAGTGGCCAAGTGCTGGCCTGGTGAACAAGCAGGTAGCCTAGATCTACATGCAGGTCAAAGTTAGATATACATCAAGATCCGTCTTATACAGAAATTGAAATGTTGCCATGAAATCCGTAATAACATTGATTCTATATGTGCTTAGTGTACATCGCAGATACTCTAACCTTTGTCTTAATCCAATACTCGGATATTACATGGCGTATATATGTACAGCATATTGTCATGGCTCAGTGTAAATCTAATGCACACCTTATTCATTCAGGGTATGCACCTGTAAATACGTAACAATCAGAGTATGCACCTGTAAATACATAGCATTTAATGAACCTGAATGGGAGACAATCAAGATGCCGGGCATGGTGGTAGTGTACACACCAGTCCCACATGACTGGTCCAGTATTATCTGGGTCATACAAAGCGTGCCTGGTCATTTTTGCTGCTCTACAGTGGATATTAAGGGGATTTTCTGTTTGCTGAATCGTGCAGCTGAGTCGCTGTGCTGTTTTCCTCTTGCACATAAACACAACAATTTGAATTCCCCAGACTAAAGACACTGTTGCCGTACCTTGTGATTAGGGGCAAGGTTTTGCATAGCGACCACCATCTCTGGAATGGACTGTTTTTTGTCCGTAAAAAACTGTGAATTTTTGCAAGGCGACTTCTTACATGTACATGTACGTGTATGTAACTAAGCAAAAGCTTGCCCTAAATCTCAAGGTACAGCAGCAGTGTCTTTAGTATGGAGAATTCTTATAAATTCCCTTAGTTTTGTTGAGAAATTACTATTGTCTGGAGGTCTTCCTATGTTTTTGGTGCCTTGTGCCTATCTGTTCAAGGTTTCATGTGTAATATGGTGTCCATTTGTGTGGTGGCCCACTAGCTGTGAACTTAGATGAGGCATCTTGGTCTGTGGCCATAGCATGCATGCATGTGGGTATGTACATGTACAAAATGGATAATTCCAGAAACTAAGGGTCCATTGTTTTCGTGTCCCTGTCACATCTGACGTATGATTTTGTAAGTTCAGAACACATTTCCTAATTTCCAAGAGTGATGAATTAATGCAAATTACCTACCAGACAAATAGTAATAGTTTGAAATCAATTCTGGTGATATTTCCATGACAAGTAACAAAGGTCAGATGTCACAGGGACACAAAAATGTCACACTTTTGGACTCATAATTTCTGGAATTACCCATATGCAATATGTCCCAACCAGTATCTTTACATGTATCAGGTCCATCTCATGACTTCGAATCTCAAGACAGTTCTTTCAGCAAGTCGGAGGAATCTGTGGCTGATGCTGCCATTTTGGATCCCTACCATTACCTGACGCGACGGCACTTCACCTCAGAGATCTTCAAGATTGAAATTCAGAACCTCCCCAGGCATTTTGGATTTGCAGTGAGTTTCCCCTCAAGATGTTGATCTTTAAAAAATTTAAAAAAATTTAGAGAGCAAGGATTTTTTGTCAAAAGCTCTTTCTCCTATTAACCTTAATTCATAAATTTATACTTCAAACAGTTCAACAACGTGCGACTTGATCGTGTATTTACATTTGCTAATGCCCGCTGTGTAAAACACTTGCTGGTACCGGGATACAAGATAGTTTACTCCATCCCTATTGGTCATGAGTCTCTGTGCGACGCAACACACAGAACACACCAAGCGTGCCCCAAGTCCATATACAAGGAGATTTTGTTGGACTACTTTCAAAAGGAATGTATACATGTACCTCAAAACTGACGGGGGTGTTTGGGAAAATGAAAGTAAAATTTTAGAACAATATTGTTTGAAATCCATCACATGTTGACTTCTTTTGATTCTCTGAATAAAAAGGTACATGTATTTATGAGTGGGAATGAATACATGCATGTGCTTGGCCCGTCTTAAATGTTTAAGACCTTACTCAGGAGAATGGATTCGATTATGCCCAAGCACGTTTAAGACCGCCCAAGCACCTATTTTTTCCCTTAATAATACATATACAGGTACACTCCATGTTATTTTTGTAGTGCTCTGTGTGAACTAACTACAAAGTGTACAACTATTCCGATGGAGGTGCATGTTTTTCTGGAATTGCCGGTACCTCATGTACAGTGGTCATTAATGCTTCATTGTATGGAGTATCAGGGGATTTTTATTTTAGTTTTGTGAGTGGTAAATGACACTTACACCACCGTCATACCAGACATGTCACTTGTTTTTAAAAAAAAAGGAGACTATTTCAAACTTCGCAATGTCGTGCTAAATTTTGGGAGCCAAGGGATATGTTTGTTTTGTCTGAATGCTCATTATAACTTAAGGTATTCATCATGTAGCATTTTTTACTGTACATGTAAATATTGATGGACTTGACAATCTCTTGAAGCCTGTATAATGTTCGCTCCTCTTGCCCGTATGGCTTGCACCAATCAGTTGCCAGAGAACACATCTTTTGACAAGTTTCAAACCAAACTGACTCCTACATTCTGGATAAATACGCACTGCTCAGGTAAGGCCAACAAAATAACCCTCCTTTTTCTGGTCAGGTGCTGGAGCCAAAAGTGGTGCAGCTACTCGGCTTTTTTTTTCTTCCCTATTTTTCTGGAATTGATATACATATAACAGACGATCTCCATCATGACTGTGTGCCCTGTATACATCACGCTGGCCTCTCTACCAACACTAAAATAGACTGGGCCCCTCACTTTTTCTCAGTTTAAAAGCATTTTAAGCTTGTATATGTACACAGGACTTCATACCACCTCGTTTGTCTGGTTCCCATCTGTAAATGTATAATACAGAAATGACATCATCGGATAAACAGTATCTGAGTAGCTGAGGAACTAGAGTTACCCCTTTACTGTAAATATTACTCAGCTGTACACCATCAAAAATGTGTTAAAATAATGCAGGAGCAGGATTCCAGTCGATCAACCAAATTTGGCAGCTTTTGGACATCATTTTATACCAAATAAAAAACTTTATTTTGCCGATGAGCAGGTCTACAGCCAAAACGCGCACTGACCAGAACCGGAAACTTTTTTATTTTGGCCTAACAAGGTATTGACAGCTCAGTTCCTGAGTACTTGCAATTGACTGCTGGCTCTCTGCTGGTTCTTGATGTACACTCTGCTCCCCTTGCAAGGATGGCTTGCAGTCAGTCAAACTAGAACATTGTTCCTGATGAGAACTTTCAAGTGTTGGGATCTTTGCTGGTTGTGTATGTACATGCACTAGAATATGCTGCTGCCTGTGCATGGATGCCTTGCTGTTGCTTGACGTGGAACATTGTTGTTGACAGCTGTGCAGTGGTTGCTGACTCTGTGTTTGTTGTACAAGGTCTTGGTTTGGTGGCCTGCTGCTGTTTAGCCTGACTGCATGGTGCTGTTGGTCATTTTGTGGATTTGGAATCACATGAAGCTCAACCTGTTCCCTTGGCTGTGATGGTCGGCTTGGATTCTGTCTTGGGTAGCAAGGACAGCACAGTTTGAAGAATGAGAAAGCCTGGACGACAGCTGTGCGGTAATTGGAGTTACTGGCACTGTAGACCAGGGGACTGATTGAGCTGTTGATAAGCCACAAGATATTTGAACTAAGAGTTAACTTGTTCAGTTTTTCTTCAAGTTTTAGAAGTTCAACCAACTGGGTGAACAATGTAAGGTTGTCTCTTACTATTGCGCTGATTGCTATTGCAGTGTCCAGTGAGTTCAAAGTGAAAAAAATAGCTGTATTGACAATAATCATGCGGATGACCTTGCCTGCTTGATTTAGACGATTTGGTGATTGGGCTGTTCGAGTATCACTGCTATGGATTTTCACCACAATGTAGATGTACAAAACAAGAGTCACGCTTAAACAGACAAAGACAGTGATATAATAAACCCAAAAGTTGAAGAAAATGAAGGCATTCTTCGGTAAGAATATCAGAGTCACACCAAGGATGATTACTGGCAGCCAGAGTCCTGCTGATATCTTGACTGCTCGAGATTTAGAAGCTTTCTCTCTGAACGTCAGTGGATGGCATACTGCAGAGAGTCTCTCAGCTGCAATAGTAACTACAAAGAAATTACAAGCAGTTTGGAACAGGTACCGGAAACTTAAAATTGTCTGTTGCACAAGGGGGTTGTACTCAGTGGGGATAAAAAGTGAATACAGAAAGTCCTGTAGGAGCCACAGGGAGTCAGCCACTGCCAGATTGGATAGGTAGATGTTGATGATTGTATGCATGGACTTCACTCGGATGACTGTGAAGAGAAACACTAGGTTGAAGAGGAGGCCGATGGGTGCGATGATAGTAGTGCTTGAGAACTTTATTTGGGAGCTTTTTTGTTTAGTCTTAATTAAGTTGTGAAGAGGCTCGAACGCTGTCAGTACATGTACATGTACGTGCCACTCATTAGAGCAGCTATGTCGGCAGCCATCATCCATAGTTCATGTACATGCAGCACGTGTCTCAGTTTCCAACAAGAGGAGGCTGATGGGTGCATAATTTCAGTTCTAAAGCGCAGCATTTGGTCACTTCTTTCCTTTTAAAGCTCTCGTGATGTTCTAATACATCTAGGAGCTGTCTTGGTAGCCATACTCCTATGCATGCAGTTCATGTGACACTGACACTGCCTGAAGTAGTGTGTCCTAGTGCAAGATTACTTTGCTTATACATGTATATCAGTGTAGAATTTTAGACCTTGAAAAATATAAAATTGAAAGGCAAGCTTATTCATGTTTTCCTCTCACTTGTTTTAAAGGGTGAAGTGGTATGCGTTGTTTTGACAGCAGTGAAAGCAAAGCATACAGGCGCCTTTCACAGTTGAAGGATATATGTATGGATTTGTCTTAAGTTTATTTTTGGTTTCCCTCACAATGTGTGATTTTTTGTATGTAAAGTGTTCATATGTTTCATTATCAGTGACATGTACATGTACATATATGTACGTGTTGGTGTATAGCATTGTTTTTGCAACATGTAGTATCACAAAGGAGAAAGTGGGTTTGAAGTAGATTTCATCGACAGCAGTAGTATAAATGTACAGAATTCTAATAACTCACACAACTGCAGTGAAGGTGATATTTAGGGAGATCACAATTCAAACTAAGGCTTAGTTACATATACATGTATATGGAGTGTTCTACGTATGGCTTAGACTCGCCATCGGCATTTCTTTTTTTTTTAAACAGTGGGCTGACAATATTCTTACTCCAATATTTGTTTTGGTCTTATTCATGAATTGAGATAAGAGTAACTGGGTTTTACATGTAGTACTCTGTGCTTTCCCGATTCCTTCTGATATGAACTCGCCTTTCTCAAGAAACATTTTTTCTGTATTTTTCAACAGCAATTGAAGAAAATGTTGAATGGTCTTCAGCTGAAGCCCAAGAAAGTCAAGGCAGTCAACAAGGCAACCTATGCATTTGTGACATTCAGGTTAGAATGCAAACTTTCTGTTGATTTTTGCAACCCAGTACTTTTTCTTTTTAAGTTAAAAGAAAACATGTCATGCCTAATTCTCAAGGCTGTTTACCCTCCAATACAAATAAGACTGAAATACTTCTTTCTTTAAAATTTCAAAAAGGTGGTAGCTTTTCCCATGCATAGTAAAATCGTTTCATTGATACAGTTTAGAAGGCAGTTATTTTTGTTTTGTTACACAAGGCAGTACTTATCAACAGAGCAACAGAAAAAGTACAACAGTTTTTCTTTTACAATTACCCCAACAAAGTTTGGAAGAAATATTGGCCAAATGTTACTATTGTCAAAAAACCTGCTTTCCATGTACATACATGTAATAAGTAACAAGTGGAGCTCTCTCCAAGAAAATGTAGAAAAGTGTGATATGCATGTACCGGATACAAATATTTGTACACAAAGCTGTATGAGTTACTACTACCTGTACTCAGCCTTTGATGACATCACACTTTAGCTCATGAATATGGAAATTTTCATTAGCATGAAGCACCAAAATGCTGAAGTTTGTCCCTTTTACTGCCACAAAGAAGATGGGAAGTTATAGAAACATGTCATAACAGCTTTTCTACATCATACATGTACGTGTTCAAGTTATCAAAATCCTATTTCACATGGCCTTAAAGACAAGTGAAATTGATGTCTGCTACTGATTTTTACTACACGTAGCATTAACAACTTCAGGAAGTTTTTTAGAAGCACTTGATCAAGTGAATCTGATTAGAATTGCGTGACAGGGGGGGACACTTACAGGAGTGAAAGTACTGACATGACTGATGAAATGAAATGCAAATAAGAGTACGTACAAAGAAACTTTACACAGCCCTCAGCTTTGGTGTTTGGATAATGAAGAAGCACAAGTGAAATACAAATAGTCACTTCATCAACAAAGACCTGGAACCTTGAAAGTGAAATTGTTCTTTATCATCTGATATCAAAGTAAAAACCGTTATGTGAAAAAGAATGGATCCATGACGTTTTTCTGTCAGTTCATCACGTGAGCTTGATGGCCTACTTGATTGTCGGAAAGGCAAAGGCAAGACAAATCTCCTTTGTTGTTTGTTGGAGACCTCCAGTCTCCCTTACCTTTACTCCCTTTACCCTTACTCTCAGGCAGATTTGCCCGCTGTGCATATAATACACAGCAAAGCTGTGTTGATAACTGTTAGATGGTGTATTAGTTGATCTTTGGTTACCAAATCATTTGCTTTTGTCTTTACACATTAAAAATAATCAGCCTTCCCTCCCAAAGAATGTTGTGATTTACATGGAGAGAAATGCACTGCACTTTTAAATCTTATTTTCAAGCCTCAACTAACTATTAAAACCAAGTGGGCATTCACTTGTCCTGAGAGCTTACAACCACAGCCTCAGCTAACTATTAAAACCAAGTGGGCATTCACTTGTCCTGAGAGCTTACAACCACATATACTGTTGTACATGTACATGTGCAAAACCAGGTGACTGGTGACTAAGTTTCACCTCACTGAAGCTTGCCAGCCTGTAATTATGTGGACACTTTTGATAGCAACAACAGTGCAAACAGAACCCAATCTAAAGTTACATGTAACTTGCGACAATTTTATTCAAGCTTTTTTCATGTCATTATGAGTTTGTTAGTCTCATGTACATGGACTATCCTGTTAGAATAGGATTTGTAGCTGTGGAGTAAAAGCATCAAATGAGAGTTTAAATTAAACATACCAGTTCAGTTAGAGTCATGGTGGGTAAAGGATGCCTGTGTCATTTCTCACAACTGACATTCATTGTTCACACTGATATCGTACCTTTCCCACAGCTGCGAAGAAGATAAGGAGGAGGCTTTGAAGGTTCTCAACGGACACAAATGGAAAGGACAAATACTGAGGGCCAAGGTAGTCACTAAGACAGATTTTTATTTCAGGTCCGACTTCACTTGAAAGAAGTCTACTTCAGATTGTTTCCCTTTTGTTGCACTGTGTTTGCAGTGAAAAAATAGTGGAAGTTGCTCCTGTAGTCGTTTTCAAGAAAATAGGCATAAAATTGATAGTTTCATCACAAACTCTGATGTTGAAATTATGGTATTGTAATTGTAGTAAACTTGTAGATTTGTAAATACAAAGCCTTAAAAAGGAACAACTCTTTATTAACTCTTTTTACTGTACGTTAGACCGAAGAGCTAGACTGCTTGCACGTATCCAGTAGTCTCCCATGGAGAGGTTACTTAGCCTGATTACCCTTTAAGACTCTTTTCTTCATGATCTTTGCGTAGCTTGCCAAACCTGTCAAGGATCCGTACACCGAGAGCATTGCTCTGAAGAGAAGCCAAGAGGAATCCGAGGAGAACAGCAAAGAGGCCAAGAAAAGGAAAGAGGAAGACAACTTACCAGTAGAAGAGAGGTACTCGGACTTTAAAGGAAATGCATCTGTATTTGCATTGGAAAACATGGAGGACTTGGCTGGATTTGAATCATCATCCAGTGGAAAATGGTCTCTAGTTATTGACCAAGTGAAGTACCCAGCGCCAGTTTCTGTCTTTCTTTCTTGTTTGATTTTTCATACTCTTTTTGAAACTACAAATGATTGGAAAGTTCGCTAGTTGGTGAAATTGATAGAAAAATCAAAGAGCACTGGAAGTGTTTTTTACTGTGTTGATTCTCAAATTAACTTAAATCGTTTTTGGCACTTGAAATACCCACCTTATTTGGGTTATGAATCATCCTTTATGCTTAGGGACAGTTATCACTTCATTCGCTATTTGGACTTTTGGAGGCAAACTACTGCATTCAACATACATGTATCCTGTCAGTTCTTCCTCCTGTGGGTCGCTTACATTGTGTAAAGTTGGAATTTGAAGGAGTTATTTTTCTTTAACCCTAATAGTACCGGGCATGGTTTGGATGAGGGGACTCAGTACTCCAAAATACTATGTAACACTCTGAGCCTGAAGGACCTAGCGCTACAGATTACTATTGCAGGCTTGGTTTATTCCATTATTCCATTTTTACTCGTACAGAGAATAATGAAATCATGCATTCATAGTGCCACAGCACTGTATGGTACATTGTCTTCTATATTGTATTATTATGGCTTCAGAGAATAATAATGTCATGTCCTCTTACAAGCGACAGGGCTTAGTACTACGTTTTACTACTAAGTAGTACTTGTATTCGGGACTGTTAGGGTTAATCTAAGTCAGCTTTTACATTTAATATTATAGCCTGTAAGTTGAATGCATGTGGAACGTGTATTGCGACTCTTGTATGGAGAATGATCAACCAATTTTACAATCCACTATAATAGAATAATCAGCTGATATTTTGTGGAACAATGAAAACGTTTCCGAGTAGGGTTTCCCGTATCATTTCTACATGTGCAGGTTAAACAGCATTGTCACACCACTGTGGAACCAGCCTTACGAGGAACAGCTCTCCACCAAACAGAACAACACCAGGGAGTTCCTGTGTAATTTATCTAAGATGCTGCAACGCAACATTTTGGAAATGTCTGCCTGGCTGGCCCAGCAAAGGTCAGCTTCTCGAAGACACAGTGTAATCGTGACCCAAAACATAATATCTTACCTTAGTTCTGCCTGCTTGAGTAATTTATACCTTCAAACATTTGTATTTGTATGACAGACCTACCCTGTATAATTAATGAAGGATAGATGATTCACTGCTGGGTGATATGTAGGCTGTTTCAAGCAATCACTTGGTGGCAAAGGAACTTTGGAATCTCCTCTTAGCTTATTGGTTATTAAAAATATTTTGGAAGGCAGTTGTCCACCGAAATCTTCTAGGTCATCAAGGTCGTCGGTCAGAAAAACAGTAGAGGACCTTTCAAGTTGCACAATAAATTCTGATCACATACTGCACTGTGGTGTCTGCACTTTTCAAGGCTGTTTACTATTTCTTTCTTTCTTGTAATCTGTCTTTGACAGGAAGAACCACAGTGGGATGGCTTGTCAGTTGGAACCAATCAAGCAGTCAGTGAGTGAACCAGTTAAACCTTTTAATTTTGTGTTTGTTTAACCAAATTTTTATAGAATGAGTGAGTGTGCAGACTTTGACAGCATTATATGGTGCATATAAACTGTGATATTGTTTGTGCCTTGTGAGCTCATCTAGACAGTGAATGGTGTTTTGATTTCTACCCCCGGGCAATTATTTCTAAGATTTCTTAGCACAGTTTCAATCACATCAATTTATTTTCAGTCATCGCAGTCTTTGATGTGTGTTGTCAATTTTTGGTGTTTTTCCCTCCCCTCAAAGCCAGTGTTAGAGAGTTATCGCAACAAATGTGAGTTCACCATCGGGAAGAGTGTAGAGGCTAAAGGTAGGCTAACCTTGGGTTTCATTTTTTAAATTAATGTCAGATTTCTATTCCACCAATGGGTATGTGTCACATTTTGTGTCCCAGTGTTGGGCACGCACTTTGTGAGCAGTTGTTGCTGTGATTGGTCAATTCAAAACATAATGATGGTGGGGTTTAATGGCTTGTTTATTTAGTGGCAAGTGGGCTCAGCCTTTTCCATATTAAGATTCATCTCCATCTCTGATTCACGTTTCATTTCCTACTGTAATCGGTCCTTATGTCTTAAGATGTGAATGCAAACCCTGTCACCATACCTAGACGTCATGTGAAAATGTCTCAGACTGATGGAGCCACTATCATTGAGCTGTGAGGCCCCCTCATTTGCTGATGACAGAAACGTTTGGCAGGAAAACAAGAAGTAATTGGCCAAATGGCATATCACATGAATCCCTTGTGATTGGTTTGGCATGGCTCCAATGCTTGCATCTTTTTTTCTACTGAAAAACACTGTGACTTGTGATCTTGGTGATTTCATACTTATGTAGATGTAATTCTCAGTTTCACGTCTTGGTTTCCACTGACAGATAACACGGTTGGTTTCCGGCTTGGAGCTTACAAAGGTAAAGATTGAATCTGGAACTTCCCTTGAACAAGTAGGCATTTGATTGGCTGAGATTCGCTTTCATGTTTGAATGAATCAATGCTTTATGAGGGCATAGCCTCTCTTAACATGACGATTGGATATACCGTACCACATGAAGTACTGAAGTAGTAACCAGCCAATCAGAAAATGAAAAACTTGATCAACGGATGTCCCACAAAATGAGACTTAAGGGTCCTTTTTAATCATTCTTTTATTCAAGTGTAAATAAGAAACAACATTTGTTCTTCCTCAGCATTTAGTAAGACGTCCTGTTATACACGTATTTAATGTGTGCGAAATCATTGACAGTCCCTACTGGTTTCCGCTGTGTAGTACATGCATTTGTTTAATGATTTGTAATTCAAGTACAAGTAGGTCAGGTGATATCAAGCTCTTTTTCTCAGTGGGTTGGGCCACATACATGTACCTGTGTGTCTTACATGGCCATTTCTGTCAGAATTTACCGCCTCAAAAGAAGAAATTCCAATGACCAAATGGTTATTGATATTGAGAATACCTCATTTCTAACAGCCAGCAAAAGTTACTTTTATGGCACAAGCCTTTATGCTAAAAATCTTATCTTTCACTTTTAACATTGAGTTCGGGTCTTTCATGATGTCCTCTTCAACAGTTAGAGGCAAGACTGTCAGTCACATGATCCAGGAATCTTATTACATACTTGGTCTTTGTGTGTTCTTCAATAATAACACTGGCCTTCACATTTTGAAGCAGTTTCAGTTAACCTTAAGAATAGAAAAACTTGTAAAATGTTTGGTTAACAATAAGAAGAACAAAATTCAAGTGTCTGACAAATGATACAATATGTTCCAAACAAAAATTTTGGAAAATAAAGTCTTCATTGTTTCTTTGGCTGATATTCTGCTTGGCAGGTGGCCATGTGTCTGTGGTCAACCCATCCTCCTGCTGTCACATCTGTCCTTCCACTAAGGCCGTCGTCAACTCCTTCCAGCAGTACATACAGCAGGAGTCCTCGTTGTCCAGCTACGACACCCAGCTGCACTGTGGGCATTGGGGGATGCTGCTGGTCAGAACAAGCCTCGATGGAGGGAAGATGGCTGCCGCGTGCATGCACCCGCAAGATTTGTCCAAGGTTGGGTTTTCTTGAAATAATGCTTGTTTCCTTTAAAATGGTGATCAGGTTGCCATTGGCAACTGCAAAACCCATTAACTCTATCACTGACCTGGATTTTTCTGCAGGTTGTAACAAGTCCTCAGGTTTTTGTGGCTCTTATTTTAAATTGGCAGTTTTAGTCTGGTCAAAAGTGTTATGATGTAACAGTGTTTTGAAATACTCCGTCAAAGCAAATGTACAGTGAAATGGGCATACCATGGAGCAAGCAGCCAGTGCCTCTGTGCACAGACCAAACTATTCAGGAAATCAACTTGTGACAAGTGGTCCTCACAATTCACCCATCCAGGATGCACCCATTTGAAGACTCTTTCAAATGCATCCCATCAGCATTCAGAATCTTTCAATTTGGGTTTGTTCACAGGAAGTCATAGATGCTGAGAAGCAGAAACTCCGCCATTATTTTCAGGAAGGAGAGGGGCAGAGCTGCCAACTGACGTCATTGTATCTGAGTCTCCAGGGAGAAAGGTTGGTACTAGACTGAGTTGCAGGTGTTTCACGAGGCCTTCCAGGGAAGGTCTCCCATGTGCTCCAGGCAATTAGAACAATACGGGCAATTCATAATAGTGCGCCTCCAAGAGTTTCCAATCGCGCATTGGGTTGACGGATTTCACGCACTGTGATTGGTTGACACGTTGCAAGCTCTTGGAGGTGCACTGTTAATAGCATATGTGTATCAAACCTGATTGTTTTTTTTTTTTTCATGAGTGAGCTGTTCTTTTCTGAGTTAGATCTCTGTTGGGATTTGTTTTCTTGTAGCAGCAAAAGCTATGAGCATCTGGCTGGAGATGAACACATCACCGAGGAACTACTTGGTCTGAAGTTCAGAATATCGCCTGATGCCTTCTTTCAAGGTAAGCAAAAAGTAAGACTGGATTTTTCTCCTGCAAAACTATGCTGAGAACACTTGATCATTTGCTTAACCACTTCCTGCCGGGAACTCCGGATCCGAACACGTATGCTTTATATGCGTGGCTGGGTCTCCGAACTCAGACAAAGGGAACAGGGCCTTTTAACAAAAGACCGTACTTGGAACAAAAGACCACGCCGCTGGGCATTACCTACATTTTTTCATTCTCAAAAGTGGAGATAATCCAGCCTTGTTTTGAAACAGTATACCGCGGTTTGGGGCATTTAGAGTGAGCGGATCACCACCGGGGACAAAAGCACTCCACCACCGCAGCGATGAGCCACACAGCACCGCTGCATGCTAATCTGGCCCCTGTTGAAAAGAGGTCAGCAGCGCATTGAGCCAGGTTCGTGAACAAAAGAATATTACGTAACACCACAAAATCTGGGCTCTTTTTACAACGCTGCAGGCCTGGCTGAAATGTTCAGGCATCAGTAGATTTTGTCTGTCTGGCTAGAGTGGACACCAGACATGCCTTCACGTGTTTGTAAGTGTCCAGGAAATGAAGATAGGAATTTTTAAAGAATTTTGAAAACAGAAAAAAATGATAAATATCCCGCCCCAGCATCATCAATATTGATAAATGCACCAGCAGGAAGTGGTTAAAGAGGTAGGGAAAGGAAACCATATCTTCCTTGATTATAACCAGTTTACAACAGTTTACAATACCAACTTTGGAAATGAAAATTAAAAAAATCTGTAGTTGTCTCAATTGTGGTAGGAAAAATGTCAAAAACATGGGTCACCACGAAGCCGAAATCAGAAATGCTCATTATGAATTAATGATATGCAAGTGACCCCAAAAGTCATAGGGGAGAAGAGAGAATAAACAATCTGGGTAGCTCAGGAGTACAGTGCATAATAGAGAGGTTTAGTTGCATGTTCCACGTGAACACGAACATGAAAAAAGTGTGGACTCTCGCTGGCGTCACTGCTTCTTGCGTATTGTCTCTTTTATTGGAGTGTTCATTGGAAGATGTACATTTGTGCAGGATGCCTGCACAACCATGCGAGAATAAGATATTGTCACGATTGCATTCACATTTGCGTAATACGTATGTCTAAACCTCCGTAATGTTACACGTGGTGCAGCAAAACTTTGTCCTCTTCATTGATTTTGTTCCACGTGTCAAGTTCATTTGGTCCATACATTGCTTTTTAGTAATAAAGTGAAACATGCCGCAGTCTTGTGTAGTTGGTGGTTGTTACCCTTGACATTGAGTCTCAGTGTTGTTAAGATCAGATTTACCCATCTTGAAAAACTTGAACATGTCCCATGAAACTGTCAAGGCTGTTTTGTCACGCCTCCTGTCAAGCATAAGTCTCAGCACTCATTGGAGCGACATCTGTTGTGATTTCTGGTCAGGCCACGGCCAAAGGCTCAAATTGGTAAGGCTCAGCACCTTGAACTTCAACAGCAGGTCCTATGCTGTCTTTCTAGATGTCAATAAGTTCATCATCCTCTCTGTCGTATTGATCGTATCCATGGTCACTTTCACCCGAAAAACTTAACATACTTCTCACAAAATTGACAGCAAAATGTGAATCATACATGGAACTATGAAATAAGCCTACAACAGCACAGTCACAAAGCAGTGGTCTGGTCACCGCTTCACAAGGCGCCTTGTTTTTTGCACTGACTGGGTAGTCTATTACCAGACACAAGTCCACAGGATTTTCTAGCTTAGACAGCACAGTGGTGATGTCCATGCCACTACACTTTCGACAAATTCTACGTCTTCATTTTGCAAAAATGCTCCAGACAAAAATATGTAGACTTTATAATTGACAAGATAAATAAAAAGTATATCCATTTTTTTCCTGTATGAACTTAATGAACCTGGTTTAACTTGATGCAGCAGGACCACACAAATACATTTTGCATACTGCATGCGTGTAAAGTTTACGCCTTCTCCCTCTTGATGTCACAAGCCCAACCAAAATGCGAGATTTGACCCCGCCTGTTTCGGAAATCGTCCTGATTCGCCGTGGAAAGAAAATGCCTCTTATTTCTCTCTCGTCTTCGTTTTTGGTCAGTGAATTCATTACATATTGGTTAGTTCATGGTCAAGCTATCCCATAAACCCAAAGTTTTAAAATATATGGATTCTTTTTCCCTAGCTCTGGTGATATGTGGTTGAATTGAAGGAGTTTGAAGTTTATCGAATGTTTCAACTAGAGACTGGATATTTGGAAGATAGAAATACGTAAAATCTTCAATACTTCGTGAAAAAAAATCACAAGATGAACCAACGGTTCATGCCAAGGAATACCTTGGATGCGACTGTAAACTAAATTAATTTAGATTAATTTACATTTAATCAAGTTCTAAAAGTCGTGAAGCAATATGAAAAGGTTCCTTACCATCAAACTGCATGTCTTTTCCACCAGTTTAAATGATAAACATACATGTGTTGTGCATTCTTTATTTTGTGCATCTCTGTGCTCATAAAATGGGCCATTTACAATAGTGCGCCTCCAAGAGTTTGCAACGTGCTGACCAATCACGATGTGCAAAATCTGTTGACCCAATGCACATTTGGATAGGGTTGACAGATTTCGTGCGTTGTGATTTGTCAAGGCACTGTAAACTCTTTTAGGCGTACTATTGTGAATCGCCCGTTTTAAAGAAAGGTTCTCATTCACATTTTGGACTGTCATTTTGGGGGGAGGGTTGGGATTATTGCACATTTTTTCTGATCATGAATACTGTTGGTCAGCTCCAAATGGACTCAAAATGTATAATTTAGCAGAATTATGTTCTTCACAGGACAACTTGTCAAAATGGTTCTTTTTTACTGCAGCACTTTCCAACGTTTGAATGTGACATGAAATTGTGTTTCAGGTATCATTTATTTTCCATAGCAGTCAACCTGTTCACCACTATCAAGGCAACAGTGGGCATGATCTTGATTGATCGATTAATATTCCCCAGAACAGTTGTGTCCCTGAACATTTGTTTGCACAACAGAAATAAACTGAAGTGGTGGTCAACAAGGATGTCAAAAAGACTCTGGTTAAAAACTGTGAAAGGTTTGACTTTGATTACGAACAGAAGGCATGAGCAGGTTGCGTGATAAAAAAAGCAGACAGACTAAAAACAGTTTATTGAACCTGTATGGAAAGTAGGAAAGTTTTGTTGTACAAAGAGTGATGTATTTTACTTCAAACTCTTGGGTATAAAACCATGCTGTGTACCATCGCCGCTCCAAAATGAATGTTTGTGTCTCAGTCACAAGTCGTATACAAAGATTATACCCAGACTTGTATGCAATGTACTGTGTTTTTGATGTTCTGCTTTTTTTTTCTGTTCTTGCAGTAAACACTAAGGCTGCAGAAGTACTGTACACCGCCATAGCTGACTGGGCTGAAGTGACTCCTGACACCACAGTTCTAGACATTTGCTGTGGGACTGGTACTATCGGAATCACACTAGCCAAGGTAAAGCTACCTTTGATACCATCCAGATTGCCAAACATGTTGTGCATGCGTGCCTGTTTTCAGTAGGAACTCTCTGTTCAAATTTTCATCTCAGTTCAGGCCCCCCCCTCCTCCAACTCCGTCCTTTGTCTCATTTGTCCCTTCAGAGAGTGAAGAAGGTCATTGGTATCGAGATGAACCAGCAAGCTGTGGAGGATGCAGTCTTCAATGCAAAGGCAAACAGTGAGTGCTTTGGTTTTTTTTTGTAGAGACTGTAGAGGGTGCTATAGTGGCTAACTGTGGATGGTCAGTTTTGAGGATGTGGCACGCTCAAACCAGTTTGGCACGTGGAAACCATGGTGGCTGTTGGTGTGCAGTTTGGGCAACAGATTTTCATGTGAATGTGTGCAAGATTTTTGTGTGTGTGTGAGAAAAGGAACTCTGCCGTGCATTAGTAAAGAATTTGAGATATAGCATTAGAATTCTGTTGTGTTACACCGATGCCGCATTTGTCTCTGCAGTTCTTTATGAAGCCTTATTTCTCACAGCTTTGGTGGTTTTTTATCTTGTGCTCATTCATCAATAGATACTGGTACACAACCAAACTGGTTTGCACATTCCAAGGTCTACTGATAATGGAAATACATCCAGTCCTGTAGTTAGGTTTGGGAAGAATTCCATACATTGACATCACTAATTTTTCCCTGCAGTGACATCAGCCATTAGAGTGATAATACGTCCTAAAAAAGTGAAATTTACAGGGAAAATTTAAGGTCTTTACTTAGAAAGCACTCGAGATTTTTTTGACCAGTCTCATAGTGTTTGTGCACAGATCGAGTGTCAAGTGATCTCCGGATGGGAAACTCTTTCCAATTTTTCTGCGGCATGTGTGTTCTGTGTGCGTCGAACGGAACACCTGTACCCATGCAGGGATAAGATTTGCCTTTCCTTGTTGCTCTTTGATCTGATATTTTACACTGTACTAGTGGACATTGTGGAGACCTGATCTCAGCTGGTTCCATGATTACCTAAAATGTTTAAGCCTGGTGAGATTAGTTACGGGGCTGCAGCTGGTTCATTTCCTGAGTAAATGCTTAACCTGTTCTCACGTGTCATTTGAAAAGCTGGTTTCCTCATAATGAAATAGCCAAATGGTGAGCACAGTTGGAGTTGTGCTTGTGAAGGTTTAATGATGTCATATATTGACTTTTCACTCTCAATCCTGTAATGCTGTACGATGAATGACAGTCTGTCATCTCTCTTTCAACCGTTGCCTTTTGCTAATCTCTCATTATGTTGTAGATCTAAGTAATGTTGAGTATGTGTGCGGCAAAGCTGAGGTAGTCTTGCCAGACATGACACCTGATCTGAGGAGGTGTGACAATGTGGTGGGAATTGTGGATCCGCCCAGGCCAGGGATGCGTAAGTCACTAAACTTATCGTTATTTGTATATGGAATTGTTTACCTTTGTTTTTGAAAATAGCAAGGGACATCAGTTTGGTGATAGGTGAGATATATTTTCTGTATACAATTTTTGGAGTTGGTAAGAGTTTTTAAGCCCTGGTTAAGGAGGATATCTCATTATACTTAGATGTATTTCCTTTGAAAGAAAATTGTAATGGTGTTTTAACCTAAAAAAACGATACAGAATGAAACATAGTATGACCAATTAACATGAACTGTTGGGTTTTGATTCCCTTCAAGTGAATTTTTGAAATTCACAGCAGTGATGGGCAAACCTCATCGTTCTGGACATAAGGTTTGTGAGTAACAACTGAATTAGAAGTGTTGCAAGTTAGGAGACCTGTGATGTCCCACCTTCCTCATTTCCATATTGTACAATTGACCTCTTTCTGCTTGAACTAATTCCAGCTACTAAGGTCCTGCAGGCCATCCGGAGATGCGCCAACTTGAGACGTCTGATATACGTGTCTTGCCATCCACAGAATGCCATCAACAACTTTATTGAGTGAGTCAAACCAAGTAGTTATTGGTGACTGATGCTCAGTTCAATTGTTATTACTGTTGTGTGAGTGTGCATGATCCTAAACAAAATATGTTTGCGACTGCAAAATTACTTGTGACTGTTTATCTCTTTGCACATTACAAGTCGTATGTGCAAAACAAAGCTGCAGTGAATAGTTCTTTTGCTAATCCATTTGTGATATCGCATGATAGCCTTGGTGAATATTTCAGTCCCAAACTAGGCTTGCTATAAATGTAAAATGAAAAACTAAAATACTCTAAGAATTTATTTCAAGACATGCGAATTTCCTCCCTCTGACTTTTCCATATTCTGATTGTTGATAAATCCTGCTGTTGAAAAATGCACAAAGTCGGATGATAAAGATTGAACTCGAAAAATCATGAATAACGGGTAAAATTTCTGTAGGAGTTGACTTTTACCTTTAAAGCTACTTGAAAATGTACTCAAAAGTTATGTGTGAATGTTGTGTCCAGGACTTTTGAGACTAACTGAGATAATCAATGAGAAACTTTCAGTTATTTCAAGTTGGCTTTCATGTGTACACAGTGACAACATCTGGAAGTTCATTCCAAACATTCGACGTTTTAATCATACTCTATTTTCTTCCATTTCACTCCACAATTTTCTCACCGTATAACTGACTAATTTTGTTGAATTGCTTTATATTGGTAACATTTTTTGTATTGAGTGTGCGCACACTTTGTCTTGTAATCTTGACACAAGTGTCTGCCATCAGTTGCGATGTTAAAATGTTTCCATCACCGTTGTTGTGATTTACTTACTTTGTCCTCTAGCCTTTGCCGACCAGTTTCTAATCGCAACAAGGGCATTCCATTTCGACCCACCAAAGCAGTGGCCGTTGACCTCTTCCCCCACACCAAACACTGCGAGCTCATCATCTTGTTTGAGAGAGCTGACCGAGTTGATTCCTTCTACGAGGTGCCTGAGGGTGTGCAGAGATCGGGCAACATTAGCAGCGAAGGTCCAGCAACAGTCATGAGTTGATTTCCAATGTGTTGCTGTGAAGCTTCCTGGCATAGCTTGATGCTCGTTGGCAATTAAAGCAGTGATATCAAGGGATTGTTCAATCTGCTGTGCACATGATCGGATGAGGTTGACTTTAAACCATCTGGGTTGCCCACCAAAGCTGATCAGTCCTCCTTAAAGACAGTACCATTCATGTGAAAAGCAGTGTCCCTGTATCACACAAATTTAAAATCGTGGTCCTAATCTAGTGATTCAAAGTAGAATGCACATCCACAAATTTCCCGAGTCTTATGCCAGAAGCCACCAGACTGGCTTGACATGTAAAAGCTTGAAGGGAAGTGCCTTCACATCAGTTAGAAATTGTGTACCCTCAAGCAAGTCTCAAAACTCACACAAACATCTGTTCACTAATCTGTAGTCGCATTAACCACATCAACTTTTGCAACATTTGTTCAGTAAGACTTCTTATGAAAATGGAGGCTTATTCAAGATTCATCATTGGTTTTTGTTCCTCTTCGTCGTGCCTTCAATTGCCTCAGGGAGCTAGACTCCATCTGAGAATCATCAGTCATTTTCTGTGCATCTCTCTCTGAATTTGTACACTTGTGAGTGGGTGTTTCTTGATGTTGAATCCCACCCTCTACGTGGCCCCCTTTCCTGAACTTCCTTGCAGTTTCTAGAAGAAATCCTTTTGGACTGTGAACATACACATAATGTTTTGACTCTCATGCCCTTTTATAGGTATGCAGAGGTGTTTTAGAGATAAATTTTGATATTGGCTGTAATGTAGGTTTGCAGCACATTTTGCTTTAAGTTTATGCCACAGTCTAATTCTTCAAAATTCCCAACCTGATCACAATGCAGAAATTCAGGATTCACTTTATAGAGGCATAGGAACTTTCCCAACTTCTACTGTTTATGTATAGGCAGACAACTTGCCATTTAACCACTTGCTGCCGGGTACTTTTAAAAATGCACTGCACACATACAGGAGATTTTTACGAGAGTTTCAGTTTTCAAAATTCTTCAAAAATTCAAGATTTCATTTAATGGACGTTTACACCCACTTGAATGACTGTTTGGTGGCTATTCAAAGCCAACAGGCAACCTTCATTGACTCCTGAATATTTCAGCCAGGCCGCTGCCCTGTAAAGAGAGCCCAGAATTGTGAGGTGTTGTGTAATTTCCTTTGTCCCCAGTGAATGCGAGTGGCATCTTTTCAAATGCGGCTGGATTAGCATGCAGGGGTGCTGTGTCGCTCATCAGTTGGGCCCTGGAGCACTTTTGTCCGCGGTGCTAATCCACGGGCGCACTATGCCCAAAACAGTGGTATACTGTTTAAAAACAGTGATGGATTACCTTTGAAAAATGGAAGCTGAAAAAATGATGTCAATTCCAGCAGCAGGTCTTTTGTTCCAAGTACAGTCTTTTGTTACACGGACCAGCTCTTTTGTCCCATTTCTGGCACCCAGGCTCTGCATATAAACCCATGGTGCTCGAAACGGAGTTCCCCGGCAGCAAGTGGTTAATGAAGAAAACTTGTGACAAGACTAGCAATAAGTCCATCATACCAGCTTTCTGAACGGTTGAGGTATTTTTTTAATTAGGGCATTACAAGATCTGTGCATTTTGTTTGCTTTAAAGAACAAAATGCTTACATTAAGAGAAAATAAAATGGAAATATTTGAAGATACTCACTTTTGTGTTCCTTTGGAGATTTTGCATGGACTATCTGCCATTTCTTTGTATATTTTTTTTTGGAGGATTTTTTTGCCGGAAGAGGATGGATCCATTGTATTGGAAGGGATGAAGCAGTAAGTGGGGCCAGGTTTGAAGGCTTCCAGTATTAAGTGTTGTGACATCGTCATCCACGGATGTGAGTTCTGGTTGTTAGTGTAGAAGTATTTCATCATGTCATGATTTTGCTTGGCAAAGTGTGTGTGGATGGGGGTTGTCCCAACTTACCAACTTGAGGCCTATGGCCTGTAGCACGTAGCACTCAGACTGTTGGAAAAGGTAAAAGGTTTGTTTTAGAAAATTATGCCATTTGACGTCCAGCAATGTTGAAATGGATAAAAATGATTTAATGGTAATTCACGAATCTGTCAGTTTTTACTGCTAGGTTGAGTACCCTCTAGTAGTCGGCTCCCATGTTGTGCACTCTTCTCCAGCACCCCTACAGCTACACAAAATGGAACTGAAAATTGTACACTCTAATTTATTACGAGTTTCGTCTTTAATCCACCATATTTTCTTGATGATTTTGAATCAATAAAACCTGTTAATGCCAAATGTCTCAATACCCCAAGAAAACACAATGCCCCCTCCCCCCATTCAAATCAAGAGGTCTCCCCCAATAAAAATACTGGCAGTTGGGCAATTTACACACGTTCTGCTCTTGATTTTGATTGATCAGAAGTTTTGACAAATTGACATCACGCTCCCGTGTCTTTGCCGCTCAATCGATTGAGGGCAGCATTACCTCCAAGAGTTTGCATCACAGATACGGTACATCTAATTGGTATTGTATATTTTTTCTGTCAATCCATTCCTACTGACTACATGCATGTTCACTTTCTATGGATGTTTTTATTTACTTTTTCCAGTAAATTCATATCTGGGAAGACATTTTGTAGAAAGGGCAATAAATTGTTTGATCTTCTGATCCATTGTTATCAGACCGGTCTGGTTTCTGTTTCCAATCAGTGCCGTGGATTGGAACATTAGAAGTATAAGAAACAGCAACCAATCTAAAGTACTTTTAACCCATCACACCACAGCTTTTTCAGAAGTAGGCCATTCATGTACATAACATGGAGACCTCGTTAGGCCTACCTGGTACCTGCACAGTGCATGTGTGCTTCCAAATTTCAGTTCCCCAGTTTTTGGGACTTCTTTCACTGAAGAAATAGAATGGTATAATGCATTTGCCTTTAACTCTAATGTTTTATTTCTGCTCTATGCAGCTATTGTTAGTCATGCCAGTGGGAGAAAGAGAAAGCTAGGGGTGGCTCGACTTCCAGAACTGCAAGGCACATTGCAGGGTTGGTGCCTAGCAGTTCAGGAAGTAGTGGCTCGACTCCCAGAACTGCAAGACACATCACAGGGTTGGTGCCTAGCAGTTCAGGAAGTAGTACTTGTATGCCTAACGTCTGTGACCGTATTGTCGCCAGGTCCCTAATTTCGCCACTAGTGGTTTTCACAGTAAGTGGTGAAATAAGGGACCTAGCAAGTACTACACCCAGGTATACCAGTACCGTCATTAACATTACACTGTCTGAAATTACAGTTCAATCACACTGAATTTCCAGCCATGATCTTCAGTTTTCCTCATTGGCTGTGCTAGTATGGCCATGACTTCTATAGTTCTAGGAAATGACTTCAGTTTCAATTCTTGTTTCCAGTAGGAAGTAAGGATGATTTGTGATACCAGCGCTGTACCTGCTACCGTAAATGGACAACAAAAAGGAAACAAGTTCTGATGAGACCCTGACTGCTGAGGTAGCACCAATTGCCATTACACACATTACAGTGCTGGCAAAATGCCAATTGAGGAATTAGCCCTCGCCAGAGCTAACCAGAATGAGGCCGAGGATGACAACTCTCTGAAAGTATTTCTTTTTTTCTCTCACTTGGAGATAAAGAAATCTGTCTCTGGTTTTCCCAGAATAAAACTAAATCCCATCTCTCGAATCGCAGAATTTTGTACCCTCCGCCCTCAATTAGAAAGGATTCAAGTATTGCAGTACATTCGAGGAATTTACAGTAAAATAAGTAGGAGTTAATTTGTTGAACTGTGAAAAATACAGCGACAGTGTAATATGTTCATTTTTGACATTGGTGTAGGACCTCTTTCACATACCACTTTTGCAATGACATTCCTAAAAACATTGAATCTTTAAGTGCCCAATCTACATAGCAGGTGTACTATACACTTCAAGCAAAAGTTTAACGGTCACATGGCACATACATGTGTATATAACATGTTGGCATTGTACAGTACAGACACAGTGCACATACATCAGTGTACATGTATGCAGTCCTGATTAAATCGAAGTACATGCACCCTTATGTATAGATAAGTTATCTTCAACAACCCCAATTTATTTTGGATGGGGCCTACCGAAGTTTTTGCTGCGATTTGCCTCATCGCTTTTGTACCCATTGGTCAGGTTTTAAGTAAGCTGTCCGTTTGGGCAGCGACTTACTTTTCGCATACATATGCTTAGCCTCTCTGAGTTACAATACCATGGCCGTTTTCCAATACTCAACTTTGGCTCCGTCTCAGGCTTCAACTGTTTTTTTTACTTCCTGACTTTGAGGTTGAAAGTGCAATAATAAGTCTGATAGTGCCACCAAACATCAAATGAGATGCACAAGAGCCAAACATTACAATATTTCAGTTTAAGTTAAACACTTCAGGCCCACAATTGAGGATTGCTTTCCTACTCGAAGCCTGAGATGGAGACAAAGTTGAGCATTGGAAAACGGCCCATGTACATGTTCGTAAGTACAATGCATTGTAATAAAACTCTGCATGTTTATAACAGGTCCTGCTCATGACTACGACCCTCAAGATGATTCAACCAGCAAGTCACATGAATTAATGGATCCCTACCACTCTCTGGCGCGATGACACTTCACCTCAGAGATCTTCAAGATTGAAATTCAGAGCCCCCAGGCATTTTGGATTCGCAGTAAGTTTCCCTCAAGATATTGACACTTTTTACAAGAATCTTGCAAAGTATGACTGCAGATGAATTCAGTGACATTTCACTAGTAATTCTGGACAGCCTCCTTTAACAGTAGGAAGCAATGAGTTGTGTCCAGTGGTTGTCATGTAAACAGTGGCTGTGCACAATAGTTATCACAATGCTTACTGCCATAGGCGAGGCGGCCTCTAGAAATGACCAGTCATAACATTACCATGATCACCAAATTTATCAGAACTTTTCCCCCTAATAACACACAGCCAGTTGGTTACGCACTGATCCGGACCTCATTCAGTAATTCCAATGCTGGTTTGCTCCATCCATTAGGTGGGTTCTGTAATGTCATTG
>NW_019091535.1:182747-217257 GCF_001949145.1 Acanthaster planci | reverse complement strand
CCTGAGTACTTGCAAGTGACTGCTGGCTGTCTGCTGGTTCAGGATGCACACACCACTCCCCTTGCATGGATGGCTTGCATTCAGTCAAGCTATAGCATTGTTCCTGAGGAGAACTTGCAAGTACTGGGATCCCTGCTGGTTCTGTGTGTGCATGTTCTAGAACTTGCTGCTGACTATGCATGGATGCCTTGCTGCTGTAGAACATTGTTGTTGACAACTTACTGCTGTTTCGCCCTGTATCATGGTTCTGTTGGTCATTTTGTGGCTGCGGAATCTCATGAAGCTCAACCTGTTCCCATGGCTGTGATGGTTGGCTGGGATTCTGTCTTGGGTAGCAAGGACAGCCCAGTTTGAGCAATGAGAAAGCCTGGACTACAGCTGTACGATAGTCAGAGTTAGTGGCACTGTAGACTAGTGGATCAATGGAGCAGTTGATAAGTCGCAAGACATCTGCACAAACAGCAAAGATGTGCACTTTTTCCTCAAGTTTTAGCATTCCAACCAACTGGTAGGGGATTTTATAGCTGTCTCTTACCATTGCAATGATTGCTGTTCCTGTATCCAGTGAGTTCAATATGAAGAAGATAGCTGTGTTGATGATAATCATGCGAATGACCATGCCTGCTTGCTTGGGACGATTTGGTGGTTGGGCTGTTTGGGTTTCATGGCTACACATTGTCACCACTATGTTGATGTACAAAGCAATAGTTGCAACTAAACAGACAAAGGTGCAGATGAAATTAAGCCAAAAGTTCATGTCATAGAAGACAGTGTCTGGCAAATATGTCACAGACACCCCAATGACAATTATTGGCAGCCAGAGTCCTGCTGATATCTTTGCTGCTCGAGATTTAGAAGCTTTCTCTCTGAAAGTCAGTGGATGGCGCACTGCATAGAATCTCTCTGCTGCTATGGTAACCACAAAGAAATTACAAGCAGTTTGGAGCATGTACCTGACACTTAAAATTGTTTGTTGCCAAAGGGTATAATACTCCATGGTTTTATACAATGAATATAGAAATGTATGTAGGAGGAAAAGTGAGTCAGCCACCGCCAGATTGGATAAGTAGATGTTGATGATTGTATGCATGGACTTCACTCGGATGACTGTGAAGAGAAAGATTATGTTCAAGAGAAGGCCGATTGGTGCGATGATCTGAGTACTTAACTGTAGTATTTGTTGGCTTCTTTGAATGATCCTTTCTAAGCTTGCAAGATGTTCGAAAACATCAATTATCCACCCAACTGAGAAGCTATGTTGGCTGCTATCAGCCATAGTTCATAGACATGAAACATTGGTTTCTGTTCCCAACAAGAGGAGGCTGGTGGATAAACCTACAAGAGGTCGGCTGGTGGATAGGCCTACAAGAGGAGGCTGGTGGATATAGGCCTACAAGCGGAGGCTGGTGGATAGGCCTACAAGCGGAGGCTGGTGGATAGGCCTACAAGCGGAGGCTGGTGGATAGGCCTACAAGCGGAGGCTGGTGGATAGGCCTACAAGCGGAGGCTCGTGGATAGGCCTACAAGAGGTTGGCTGGTGGATAGGCCTACAAGAGGAGGCTGGTGGATAGGCCTACAACAGTACAAGTACCTGTACTTGACTACTAAAGCGAAATATTTCAGTTGGCAGCTTCTTTGTCCAATCCTTGTGGAATTCTCGAGCTACTCTAACACACCAATTGAGTGGCTGTCTCAGTAGTCATCACCCATACATGTAGTTCATTTACATGCAGCATTGATCTCTGATGCCAACATTTTTAAGATACTGTTATAAGTAGTGTGTCCCGGTTCAAAATTACTTCATGTACTGAATTTAAGACCTTGACGAGAAATGAGAAAATGAAAGAAAAAGCTTCTTAACATTTTGTTCCCATTAATTTCAAAGGCTAAATTGGGTCTCACTTGTTTTGACAACACCACAAGCAAAGCATACAAGAGAGTTTCGCAGTTGACATTGGCATGGATCTATTTGTTTTAACTTACAATTTTTGGTTTCCCTCATGAAGTGTGTACTTTCTCATGCACTATATATGGGTACATATGTAACATGTTCATGTGTTTTTTGAATGGATTTTTGAATTGCATTATTTTAGCAGCACATAGTACAAAAAATGTATAGAATTTGAATGTCACACAACTACAGTGAAGAGAGTGTTTTGGGAGATCAGAATTTAAACTGAGAATTCAGGATTTGTGCATAGAACATTCAATATCCAGAACTGTGTGGAATAAGAGGATAACTGACATGTTTCTCATTCTTTTGTTCTTGTTTGAGGAGGGGAAAAAATCCATGTGTAGTGCCTCACAATTGACTTAAATAAATGCAATGCCGAGAGATAGTTTGCAGTCACACCATATGGTATCACTATCAGAGTGGTTGTTCTGAGGATGCTGTTGAGTGTGAAACTAACATTTTGACCAGAATGCTGGGGTTATCCTCGGGGGAGATACTGGACTGAATATAAGACTGGATGGCAATGACCAGAACATGCTGGTTGAAACGTTGAGTTCACTCACCAATTTTTCTCAGAACCACCACTCTTGTAGAGAGATCGATTAGACATTGTGTATCCGCAAACCATCTCTCTGTATAACCCTCACCATACAAAAGTTCTAATCTGTCTTAAAGGTACAATGCCATCATCATATCTTTCCCCCAGCTGCCAAGAAGATAAGGAGGCTTTGAAAGTTCTTAACAGATAAAAATGGAAAAGACAAACACTGAAGGCTAAGGTAGTCACTGAGATACTCATTTAAATATTGACGTTGAAGACAGATTTTTAGACAAATAGTGTTTTGTATTTGTTACACTGTGTCTACCATGACAAACAAAAGGCCAAACACACTCTTTGCTATTCAGATAATGTAGACTGGAGTCTTTCTACATAATTTTCATAAACTTTGTGATTTTTATAATTTATTATAATATTGTAGTGGAGTTTTACAGACAGGAAACCATGGAAAGATAACAGCTCTTCTCTTGCACTTGTTGCTTCTCATTAGACTGAAGAGCTCATGCACTGTCTTCATGACCTTTCCATGCCAAGCCTGTCAAGGATCTGTACACTGAGAGCATTGCTCAGGAGAGGAGCCAAGAGGAATCCGAGGAGAACAGCAAAGAGGCCAAGAAAAGGTAAGAGGAAGACAACTTACCAGTAGAAGAGAGGTACTCGGACTTTGATTTACATTATTTACATCAAGGGAAACATAGAGGACTTGGCTGAATTTGAACCATTATCCTGTAGAAAATCATCTTAGGCTCTTTACCAAAGGAAATACCTTGAACCTCTTTTTTTGTTTGCATTTTAGTGGAGAAATGATGGGAAAATTTACTAGTTGGTGAAAGTTTTGTTAAAATTGATCGGAAAATATTGCAGTGTGTGTTACTCTTTGGAATCTCAAGTTAGCCGTAGTATAAGTCATTTTGTGGATCACTCAAAGTCTTACATAATTATCTCTGTCCTGTGTGTTGCCCGTACATTGCTTGGAGGTGGAGATTTTAAGGAGATCATGCGTACTTTCTTCAATGCTTCGGTTCATTAACGTTTAAGGTTATTAGTCTCTCAAATTAAATGCATCTTGGAATCTATGATTTTATTTACATTTCCAGTACTGGTGGTTTATTTTGTGTTTTGTTGTCTAAGGCATATGCTTTCAATTTCTTTCCATTCACTACTCTTAAAGCCAGGACTGGAGAGTTACCCCAACAAATGTGTGAGTTCACCATCGGGAAGAGTGTAGATGGTAAAGGTAGGCAAACCTTGGGTTTCATTTTTATTAATGCCAGATGTCTCTTCTTGACGGACAGTATTTGGAAAACTGTGTTGTGTATTAGTTGCATCCATTCAGCCCCACCCATTGCATGCATGGGTAGCAACACATGTATCACTCTACTGCCATACTTCATTTCCCAGATGATGTGCATGATGCACATGTAAATGCATCCAGATTTTTGGGAGGCGTGCTGTCATGTAATTATTCCTGTGATTGGTCACAAGATCCAGGGGGCGGGGCTTAATCATTTGGTTAAGTGAGCACGAGCCTCTTCCAGATAAAGTTTTATCAGCCAGTCCTTGATTCAAGATCATATTTTATTTTCAAAGATGTGAACGCATTACTACTGTGTTGCACCTTCCCCAACTCCTTCATAAAACCTAAAGAAACTTCTTAGATAGGAGCCATGCATTAAGTTGCAAGGCCCCCTCATCAACCACATATGAAAGGTTGGCACCATAATAACAAGTCACTGGCCAAAATGGCATCCCACGTGAATTGCTTGGGATTGGTTCAGAATTGTTTCAATGCTTACACAGTAACTTCCCTCTTCTGCTGAAGAGCCCTGACATTCGATCTTGAGTAGATGTGGCAATTCTCAGTTTCACATATTGTTTGCACTGACAAATAACACTGCTGGTTTCTGGCTTGGCACTTACAAAGGAGATAAAAAGTGTGAAGTTTCCCTTTAAGGAAAAGCATCAGATTGGTTTTAGGTTCACTTTTGTATTTGATATGATCAGTGTGATGCAGGTGTGATAATAATAATGTACAACAATCAGAATGCAAGGAAGCAAACCCATCGGGGCATAAGGACTCTTTCACTTGCTAATATTCTATGAGCATCTGGGGCTTACTCAGTTCCTCGTTTTGATGTACCTCTGCATTTGCAATGATCAGGAAAGAAACCAACAATGCCTAATAATTTCCTTGGGGCAAGGTTTGTCCAAAGGCCAGTAACTCAAAAGTAATTTAGGTAACTGTAGACCTATTTTGTTGGGTTGGGGTAGAGTGATGCATATTATGCATGGCTACTTTTGTCTGTCTGTTGGAGTTTAATCACCTCAGGAGAACAATAAGACACACTACTGTGTACTTGTTTCAAGAACCATGGGTGTTGCAAGTGGGGTGGATGGGGAGGGGTTAGAACAGGAAAGAAAAACAGAAAGGAAAACAGAAAGGGAAAAGAGGAGAGGGTAGAAGTTCGTAATTATTTGAATTATTTGAATTATTCAGAGTACTCAGCTGATACTGTGACAAGTGTAAAGCAGCCCAAGATGCAGCTGTATGCAATGGTAGGTTACTGTATCTTTATTAGGAACATCATTTTGATCTTTCAGCATTGAGCACGGGTACTTTTGTTGAAAGCATTCCAACATTTATAACCAAGATTGTCGGTCTGCTGGTCATCATCAGTTCACTTGGTTTTGCTGCTGCAAGCATTGTAATTAATGTAAGATGTGCAATAGACTATAATATTTTTAAGGTCAGCATTTCTTATAATATTGTCAGATTTTTATTTGTTTAAGGTCGGAATAGTAATGACCTTTGAACTAAGGATTCTTTAACCCTCAGGAGTCACAATAGCAGTCAACTCCAGAATGAAGCAGTATCTATGTGCAGAAAATAATTGTGCCAAAATTTGCGGGGAATAATAATATTCTTGTTTTTTTTGGGGGGGGGGTAATCTGGTAAAAAGTGGTGTAAGAGTACAATTGTCCACAGACATCCAAGGGAGGTAAACCAAAAAAAGAAGCTTGCCTTCGGGCAGCCATCCACCCTTGGAGTAAAAGAAAAAATCCAACTGTACTTGAAGGTCACTTTTGGCAGGTAATAGTAATTCTTGTTTCACTTTGGAATGAGCTGATCGTGGCTTTATATTGCCATATGAATTTATGAATGGGTACATGGTAACAATGATCACAGTGCAAAGTGTACAAGGAACAGACATGCTTCTGAAAGTTTGCCTGGCTCCATAAAATACTATGGTGATGATTGACATAGGTGACGCAGGTCAATTGCAGCGATGGTGATAATTATTCTGATGCTTAAACAATTACAATGTAGTGTGTAGCGTACTCTGCAACCAAAGATGGAAAGGCAGAAAGCATGTACATGAAGTTATATTTCAACCTTCCATCTCCAGTAAATCCTGACCTTGAAGACTCTTTCAAATGCATGCCTGTGCATTTAGAATCTTTCAATTTTGCTTTATTTTCAGGAAGTCCAAGATACCGAAAAGCAGAGACTCCGCCGTCATTTCCAGGAAGGAGAAGGGAAGCTGTGGAAGAGGGCCCAACTGACATCATTGTAGCCGAGGCTCAGGGGAGAAAGGTCGGTACTTGGTCACAAATTTAGCAGTGTATTCACTAATGTGGCACACACATGAACAAACCTCAAAACTCCCTCAATAACATTTTTAACATTCTTAAAGAATTTCTTGAAAGTTATGAATTTCTTATAAATCTTTATTACCTCCACTCACATACGTTATTTTCTCATTCTGGGGAGCATTTTAAATGAATTCATGGTGCCCTTAAAAGACATTGGAAAATCAGGTCAAAACAGAATTTCATCAGAACTTCCTAGGGGTGCAAAAACTTGTAAATGGAAATGTTAAACGTTTCATGAAATTTTGCTCAATGTTCAACCTGAGGAACAAATAATGCTCCAGCATGGTAGAATGTACCAGAGGCAAAAAAAACCAAAGTATGCCATATTTGGGGGCAGTGCCACATTGGAGTAATCCAACAACAATTCCGACTTACCTGATTCCGTCTTCCTGCAAGTTTTTTGCACACAAATGAACTGGTAATGTTATGTGGAGACCTGTCATGTCAAACCTTCATCATTTCCGCACATATTTTTGAATTAATTAAATAGCCCATTCTGTTTGGACGCTATTATCCAAGGTCCTACAGGCCGTCCAGCAACTTAAAATTATGATTTATGTGTCCTGCCATCCACAGAATGCCATCAATAACTTCATTGAGTCAAAAAAACATTTCCAATTTTTATTAGTGTTGTACAACAACTAGGCATGCAGCGTCATAAGCATACATAAGATCATTCGCAACATCTGCTTGGAACTGAAATTGCTTGTCACACATCCCCCCCAAGAACAGTAAATTTACTGATTCCTATGTGATATGTATCTAACATCAGTTCAAAACTATTACTGCAAAATGAAATGCAGAAAGTACACTACTCCAAAAATTCCCCTGAAATCAACCAAATTGCCTCCACCAGATTTAGATACATGATGATATACCTCGAATACTGGATTGTATTCATAAACCCTGACTTTTGCAAATGCACAAAAATTGTGAATTTATGACAAATCCCTGGGCCCAAGGTCAAAGTCTATAAGAGTTAACTTTCTTTTCCTGTCATACATGTACAGTACATGTGTTTTCTCTGGTTTGTCGTTTATCCTGCTTTTAAATCTAGTAATCAAAAACCCAACAAAGAATTCCAACACTACCACAACAAATAGTTAACGACTGACAGAAAGCATGTGATAATAATTTCTTTAAAAAACAGACCGTTTGCAAATGCCCCTGAGTTTCATGTAATAGAATGAACCAATTTTACGTTGAATGTACCTTGCAAGAAACTCCGGAATCCCATTCTAACCATTTGGTACTTTGGTCATGCTCAATTTTTCTCTGTTCCCTTGACGGCATTGCATGACTGACTTCTGAAGCTTACTGATATATAGTGATGTTCTCAGCAGTGAACTTTAATAATTAGCACAGACTACTCTGAATCTGGAAAGACTGCTTGCCTGTGAAGCAGCCGGAAATGGCCAGAAGCCGTTTACCGTAGTGATGTTTCTCCTTTACAAGAAATTTCCCTTTGCTAATTTCCCCCCCATGTCTTTGCCGACCAGTTTCTTATCACAACAAGGGCATCTCATTCCGACCCACCAAAGCAGTGGTGGTTGACCTTTTCCTGGGTTAGCTCATCATCTTGTTTGAGAGAGCTGACCGAGTCAATTCCTTCTGTGAGCTGCTTGAGGGTGTGTAGAGATCGTGCAGCATCGGCAGCAAAGGTCCAACAGCGGTCAGGAGTTGATTGCTAGGGTGTTGCGAGAGTTGTGCTATCTGTGATTTGCACGATCGGCTGGGGGCGACATTTAAACCATCTCAGCAGCCCAACAAAGCCAATTAGTCCTAAAAGGCAGCACTAGTCACGTGGAATTCAGTATTGCTGCATTATGAAATGGCCATCAATAAACTTAAACTATTGTTGTTTTGTTCTTCACTCCGGAATACATCTGCAAATCTCCACCCAAGTCTTACACCAGAGGCCATCGGACGGTCATTACCAGGGAAATTCATGTGCCGACACATCAATTTGAAATCATGTAGAGCCACCAGATCATGAAATGTGCACAGAAAGGGTCTCACTGTTACTGTAGTCTCATCAACCAGCTCTTTTCATGCAACACTAGTTCAAGTGTATGGCTGCATCCGAATTTCTTGTCTAGAGCTAGGTCTAGGTCTTCGCTCCATTGGAAATGTGTGGACAATAGACCTAGCCGTAGCTCTGGAAGCCCGTTTCAGACACGGCCTTAGTCAGAAACTGGAGGCTTGCATTCAAAATAGTCAGATGTCTGGTTGTGACCCTCTTATCCTCATCACGTGCCATCGGGAACTAGACTCCATCTGAGTGACTTAGTCAGTCATACTCTGTGTACTTCTTGCTGGAGCCGTACACCTTCTGGGCGGGGTATTTCTTGGCATTGAGGCCAACCTTCTCCATGGCAGCACTGGGAAGGTCCACATGGCATTTCTCGGCCAGTCGGATTAGGTACATCAGGACGTCGCTGAGCTCTTGAGCCAGGTGTTTCTTGTCCTTCTCTGACCAATCTGGAGAAATACATCAAGTGTAAATTCCATGGTCAAAAGAGGTTCCTTTGTGTTCACCAGCCTAACAAATCAGTATGATTACAGTGAAGAATCTTTTTATTTTCTGACGCAAAATGCTGACTTCTTCAGTGTGGATTAGTATTTATTTGGCTGTTATTTCTCTTCCAATTTGCACTTTTTTGTACTTCAACCAACATCCAATTGTCGGTGTCTTTTACAAAGTGCTGCTGAGTTGTAGAAGTTGGGCTATGCTCTGCTTGTTAAGGATCGCAGTCATAGAATTTGGAAAAGATGTAATAGACTGCTCAGCCGTGGCTAATTCAAGGTGTGATAGCTGTACATATAGTTAGCAGAAGTGGTAGGAAACTCTGTAGAATGAGCCCCACTTCCTCTTGAAATTACAAACATGGGTTTACAGGCAGGAAAACTTTAGGTATCACAGTACATCATGTCAAAATGTAAGATCAACACCTGTCTCAATGACACCTGCTAGCAATTACATTTTGAAATTTAACAGTGTATTTAGAAAGGCCACATCTGATTGACTGGGCTGCAGTTGCATACACATATGGGACGTGGCTATACAGTGGAACATCGCTGTACCGAGCACGGCTATACTGAACATTCGGCTGTACCAAACATTGTCCTTGGCTCCTAATATTTTTTGTACAAAACCTACCGAACATATGCAGTTGCAAATCAACCGAGATTCGCCACAGCGGTAGTTTAGGATAAACTAAATATCAATTTTGTAACTCAAGATTTAATAAAAACAAAAATAATTAACAGATACATTTCCAGAAACCTCAAACGTGACTGCAAGCGGCAAAACATCATGAAAACAAAGAATCATAGTATCAGAAGGAGGTGCACTTCAGTTAGACAAGAGAGGGCGCTATTCAACATGGCAGCAAAACGTTCGGTAGTTAATTTCGCTATACTGAACGACCGCTGTACCAAACATTTAGCATGGACCCCCTCGTGTTCGTTATAGCGGCGTTCCACTGTAATCACAAACTAGAGGTTTCTGTAATCAGATGCATTATCCAGATAGAGCCATGGCTTTCACATGCTTCTTCTGCAAGTGCAGCCGTTCATCTGTACACTGCTCTGCCAGTGCCAATCATCAGTGTCTGCCACTTGTGGCTTGTCTTCCCACGTTGCCCTCTGGGCCAAAGAAATGCCTTCAGTCAGTCCTTGTGAGGGGCAGAGCCGTGTTTACTTAGAGAGAGTTGTAACATAAGTGTCACCATTGTTTAAAACAAACTGGATGGTTTATGCGCCTTCAGGGCTGTTTGTTTCACGCGGATCCAGATCGCGATCAGTGATCTGTCGTTGGTTCGCTGACATCTGAACCAACCTAATGGGTAGCGGGATCCAGCCCTGGGATCATCGTGATCCAAATCTGTGTGAAACAAACAGGCCGCCAGTTTGTATGCGGATAGTGCGTATGTACAACAGCCCCTACTGTACACATAATGAACAGCCATTTTGTTTCCAAAATCTGAAGCTGGCACTGCTCTCTCTGTATACAGCTCTGGTAAGGGGGCTACAACAGTGCCCTTGTGTACTTGTGTTCAAAGCCCTTAACACAACTTCCTTACCCTCTAAGCCCGCCTTGCACTCTCCTCGCCACTGACTGGAGAAAATGAAAGACCAAGAAGATCAGATGAGAATAGTGAGATACAACAATCTTGTCTTAGGACCATAAAGCCATAGACTCGTTCTCCAGAGTTGTAGATCTTCAATCACAAGTCAGTCTACAAGTCAACTCACAAGTCACTTCACAAGTCAAGGCGGAACTAAAGAGATAAACAATAACAAAGGAATGCCTTTGTCGTAGTTCATTGAAATAGCTTTCGAGTTGACTTGTGGATGAGTGGCTTGTGTATGTGCATGGTTTGTCAAATTATGAGATCAAGTGTCTGTTCTCTGCCAGATATGCCTTGTAAACCTGCGAGATAAATATTTTGCTTTGTGACTAAAATATTATCGAAAGGTGAAGTTCATTTGTGCAGATTGTCCTTCTCGAGATTGGCTTTTCTGTAATAAATCAGGGTGCATTAGTAAGGGAATTAATATGTGCTTGGCTGTTGTAAACGTGCGTTTTAAGACTGGCTCTGGAAAATGGACGTGACTAATGCCCCAGCTGCAGGTGATGGCTGGGATGAACTACTTGGCTGACATACTTATGACTGGCCTTCTTTGGATTTCATTTCACTGTTTTTAACCCTGCAAAAGCACAGACTTTCTTTGATAGTCTACCCACGCACACCAAGCCAATTAAGTCCATCTGGAAAACACTTTACAACTACATGGTCACAACTACTCTCACATTTTCAGTGCTCCCGGAAAACCTTCGTTGTGAACAGTCTTTATTTTCTTGACATTTAAGCTACTCAGGTACAGGGAGATGTTTTTAAGGCATCATTGTGAGATTGAGTGAGCCGAAGTTTCCACCGTTGAAGGTTTAGCTTCAGGGTCTTTTATTGCCCTTTGAAGTGAAAATGTTGAAAGTTGAGATGAGACTTACAAAATCTCTGAAACTTCCCCAACTTCTCCGATCTGCGAAGACAAAGACAAAAACCAAAATTTAAACTCTTGGCAGACGAGCCAGACCCCTAACAATGACACAGTATACCCAATAACCCTCTATATCTGTGTCAGTTGTCAAAGTTTTGAGTACATGTTTACGTACTGTATAAACCTGCGTATTGTTTGATTTTCTTAAACAGTCGAAATGCCTGACTTTTAAGAGAATAAAATGAAATACTTGTTTCAATATTTCCAAAGGTAAAATATTCAGTGTGTTCTATTTCCCTGCAGCCTTTCCTTCTTCAGGCTCCCGAAATAAGATTAATTTATCAATTTAAAGGGAACCAGAGGGACCATTAGTCTAATCCTGTTTTAGTTTTCTTTATTTTAGTTCGAATTACTTATTTAATTTTCAATGTCTTGTATGTAATTTTTAATTGTGTCATTGGCATTTTTAAAAACAAAACAAAACAAAACAAAATTAAATTTGATTTGAAACCACCTCACACCTGAGTTTTACCAGTCCACTTGCCTTTGTCAAGGCCACTGATGACAAGGTATGACAATTCTTTACCAGCTGGACATATAGCAGTCTGAATTGGACCTACATGTAAATCACAGATACTGTCTTCAACTACATGTACCTTGGCCAAGGCTAGCCATCTGGCTTTACACGTTGACCAGGCAAGAATGGCAGGGTGATTTACTTAATCCGTACCCTCCCCCCCAAAAAAACCTCATACCCCCAATGGATTTTTGAAGGATCAAGCACAGTGTGGGCGGAACCTATTAGTTTTGAGTGCATCTTGGTACAAGTTCCAGCAAAGACTACTATGTCGACTACTGATTGATTTTCCCTGGTAACCTGTGCAAAAACTACATGTTTATATCCTGGTCACCAGGGAAAAAAAAATCATCACATGGTAGACAAAATTGAAACAGCTGTTGCTCGAGCTTCCACCTTGGGTGAGCCTTACCATTGCAAGCAGGAGGTTCCTTGGTTGGTGAAACTGGTCCCAATCTCGCTGCTTGGCAAAGTCGGCTTGAATAGCTCTCCTGCACAAGATCACATAAAGTAGTCATGTGGAGAAAAGACTCTAGTCTATAACCCTAATGTGGGAGCCACAGTTGATGATGCATTATAATAAAGAGGAATTTGACTTCATTCAGGTGCCAATCAGTACTTATGCATACAAGGTTTAATCTTCTTTCACATCTGATTACCCGAATTACCACTAGAACTAGTAGCATGGGGCTCCTTACTCTTCCTGTGGGACGATGAACCTCATGGATACAAACATGTATGTGTGAGCCTAGTTTTAATCTTGGGATAAATTTGTATTGGATGCTTTGTTTGCTTTCCCAATTTTCAGACTTTCTCAAGTTCAAGCCACGTACAGTTCTTCCATGGACGGCCCATCGCTGAACCGGAATCCCTTTCCTTCCTTTTCCCCGGACGATGCGACGCAGTTATCCCCATCCATGTGTAAATTCCTCACGTCCGTCATCACCTCCACAAGTTGATGCTGACTGGGGCTATTTTCGCTCACGGCAGCCGGGACCAACTCCTGTGACTGATGGTCGCTCTCTGCTACGGATACGCCGTCTATCTTTGGGATCGTTTCCCCCGACGACTCGGATAGACGTCTTCGATCGGTGGAAGATGGCACATGCCTGCATGGAGTTGCAAGCGTGGGTAAATACGCACTTTAGAATGTTTTGCATGCTTCATAACAGCTCTTTATCATGTTTTTTAATGCTATTTGGATGTTACCTACATGTATCTCACCTGTGAACCTGAGATCAGCCCGCCGCGTGTGCCTTTGCCAATAAATATTTATGTTGTACGTATACAAACGTATCCTGCATGCGTGTGTACGTGTACCATGCCACTCGCGCGCGTGTGATGCGTGAAACCGAGGTATACCGCCCTCTTGCGGTATCCCAGTTCCCACTGGATATCGCAAGAGGGCGGTATTTGTACTGTATAGTTTGCCACACAGCAGGGCGAGATTTTTTAGCCGCCGATTCTCGCGGACCAGCCCACGTTGGACTTGGTTTGTGCTGAATAACAAACGTTGACGTGCACCGACAGTACGGTTCTTCGTCTGTTTTGCTCACCCTGGACGACGAACAAACCACAGACCCAGTCAACGGCTAGGCTACTAGCTGGCCTATCGCCGGATCTGATGTTCTTGGAACGATATCCAGAATTAGAAAAGTCTAGTATTTCTGCCCAGAGTGCACTTTATAGTGAACACACTGTGTTTCCATTCACACAGTCTACTCTCCTGAGAGCTTTTCTTTTCCTATCTTTTACTACAAAGGCATTAATGTCATCGTCAGGGGGATGTCACTCGTTTTTAATTCTACTCAAGTTCATTCTTTACATTTCTCTCCAAAAACCAAAACTTCATGCACCAAGAGGGCACATGGCAAACGGTCTATCCTTGCCTTGACACCCCTGATACACTTACCTTTGAGGGTAAGCGACGGTGCTTTCCTGTGGAGAAGCGCCTCCTATGGTAACAGAGGCACCATGCCCCACCTTGGAGTAGTCGATCAGTTCGTCTTGGTAGGAACGAGATGAGTCCCCGAAAAAGTCCTCCACGTCCGGCGAATGCGGCTCGGCGATGCGCTCGGGTTCCTGGTTGCGTGGTAACGGGTAACTGCACTGGGCAGTACGCCTACTGTAACACAGCGCCTTATTACGCTGCCTGGGAATTCGGAGTGATTACAATGAAAATACTGTTTTACTAGGGGTAGAGAACTTTTACATCGTTGGTCAAAGTTTAAGCCTAAGGTTCATGATGCTGTTTTTGAAATGTACATATGACACTTGAAATCAGAAAAAGGCTACGTTGATTGCCGTAGAAGGATTCAGATTCTTTTAATTGTAACCTAACAATCTGCATGTACATGTATTTGCAAAAGTTTTTATTTTCGAGAGCGGTAGGAGTGGATTGTAGATGGGAAACAGTTGTTGGAATTTATTGTGATGAATTCTAACTTTCAAATCAACCCTTTTTTCATTCGAAAGAAAAGAAGAAACAGACCGAAAAGAAAAGGAAAAACGGAAAGCAAATTTAAGCCAATGAATATTTGTTGATGAACTTCCCATCTACCAAAACAACAATCCAAATATAAAAAATAACCGATCGGGCCCGACTTGTAACTCTCTTGTCACTTACTTTCGCTTGTAGTGGGTGACAGCGTTGCAAATGTACGACTTGATGGCCCTTCGTACTTTATTTTTCACGGTCACCTCATTCCTCAGCAGCGGGCAAAGCCGCATGACCTGTGACAAACTTAGTATATTGTAACTTGTGTGAAATTCAGTTTTAGGGGTTGACGGGGGGTTTCGCCACCAGACCTCTTTTCCGTATGTACAGAATGGTCCATGGTCATGCGCGTTTGACAAGGGTCGACAGATTTAGCACGTTGTGAGTGCATTTCACCAAATTGTCGTATTTCTGCGTGCGAGTTCATTAACATTTTGTGATCCCACGGGGTTTTTACAATAAGACACGCCATAATTAGGAGGGATCATAGAAATATTTCTATAAATCCCAAATTTGGGACAGACATTTTCCAGTTTGAGGTATTTCTTTCACAATAGTTCCAAATGATTGCGAACCCATTTTTTATATAGGCGTGCGTCTACATTCAGAGCTGAACGCATAGTTTTACCACTATTTTGGGGGTATCTTCAGGAAAAGGCGACTAAGAAAATTTCGTGGCTAACCCCCATTGGAATTGAAACGAAAAGTGATCTTCTGGCCATAATCTTGAATTTCCGGTGAAAAACGGAGGCCAACCTCTTCACAAGAGCTAACAGGCGGCGCTATTTCGGTCCGATTTGGCAATGTTTTCTATGGGCGCGTATTTAGTTTAGTGCAACCTTGTGATTGGCCAATGCGTTGCAAACTCTTGGAAGCCCACTCTTGTGCATCGCCCGTATTCTGTGACAGGTTGGTTTTTCAGTAGTCATTACATGTACTTAAAAACGTGGTCAGACATGTTTAAAAATGTCTCCCCGAACGTTCTGGAGCGAAGCTAATGTTCCATCCCTGAGAAATTAACAGTTGGGTGAAGAATTCGGGTTTCGACTGCAGAAATGTCAATGAGTCGAGTAAACAGGTGCAAAACGATTATGAAGAAGCTATTCACATTACTCTTTTGTCAGTGTTGAACGATTCTTTTTAGAAACAATGCTAAGAAAATATTAATGGCAGTGTAAAGTCTTAATGAGATCTACAAGCCTCTTAATGATTTTACATTCTGTTGGAGAGTGTTTGCTTGCATACAATCAACTCTTGAAAATAACTAATATCTGGCAAACTGTGAAAAACACAAGATAAAAACTGTAAAAGGCAAAATGTCCATGATGGTAAGTACAACGTGTAGTTCATGCATGAATGACTTAACACGGACTCGCAGATCATCATAAATCATCAGAATACAGCATATGCTGTTTGTGCCGGCCCTTTAAATATTTATCATGTGCTCTTGTTTTTTGGCTTGACCTTTAGAGGTCTGACTTAGGACTGTTTTGCAGCTGCAACCGCTGCCTCAAGGGTGTTTCGCATTTTTAATAGCACAGGCTCTAAATGATTTCACTTTGGGTTATGTCAGTCAAAGAAATCAAGTTGCGGCCCCTACACGAGGCGTATACGAAGTGGAGGTTTAGTTCCCGATGATGCAGGGATGTCTCTTTGTCTCACCTCTTTGATGATGTCTTCCATGTGGTGGCATTTCATGCTGGAGAGAACGTCCGAGTACTTCTCCACAGCCTGCCGTACTGCAGACTGACAAAAAGAGGCGGGGATTCATATTACGGCTGGATAAAGTGTTTTAGTAGGCTCTGAGCACTGATGGCACTCAGTTGTCGGTAGGCCTCTCACTAAAATTCTTGGCGCTAGCCTGAGCAACGAAGTGGCATCAATGACGGGCTATGTTGTAGTCTGAAGCTTACAGAAAATCAGGATTTTATAGAGAAATACGCTAGAACGTTTGTTTTTTCTTCTGCAGCTGTGGAATTTTTGCAGGCCCTGGGGCTCCCTTTTTTCTTCGGAGGCCCCAAGTGCACTATTTTCTGTGCAGCTCTGATTCAAACAGGATGCACAAGAGTCTGGCGATAGTCAGAGGTAAAATTTTGCCGTAAACGTCGACGTAACGTAAAGAAACATGGAGGTAACACCTGCGATCCTCATTTTGAACGGTTAACCTAAGTTTCTCCTTTACACGTAATTGTGTAATGCATGTCTTTTGTGATCGAAATCTAGACTTTAAGAATCTATCTCAATCTATATTGACTAAAATAGACCCCCAATACCGAAACAAAACAAATCACGCAATCGACAACGTTTTCTCAGTAACACTCGGGTGGCTTCAGAAGCAAAACGTAAATTTATGTTATGTTTGATACAAAAACACAGTTGATGTAAAGGCTTGTCCTCTGTCTTAGCATATGAATAGATTATTTCGAACAAAATGATGATCACGCAAGGGATTTAGTTGCATGTTTGAACAAGCTGCTGGTACTAGACTCACAAGATTACGCGGAGAGCAGGTCAGGCTACGGTATGCATGAAACATTTGGACAGATACCTTCATTAATATCTTAAGTCCTAATGGACAATTGCATTTTGTTCATGAAAATTGCATTAGGTAATTCAATGAATCGAATGTTATTCAGATATTCAGCTTGCTATAAAGAAATGTCTGTACGTAATTTCAATATGGACTATAAACTAGCCGAATTATATTACCAGACCATAGTCCTACGGGGGATTTCATCATTCGAGGCATTTATGCACACGACGTTATTGGCGTTTCGTTTGCTACGTCACAGGCGCAGATTTTGCCAACCAATGGTCGACAAAAACTACAACAGGTCATGTACGTCTGTGATATCACGAACATCGCCCCCGTATAGTGTCATATAGTGTCAGAACCACCTCCCCACTTTTCAAATTTCCATAGAAATTCCAAGTCATCCCCTCCGTCTATCTCCCCCATCCCCTCCAAACTCCAGCATAAGTTTACGCCACAAGTGTGTTCATGTTGGACCACTTTTTTCTGTTGTCCATAAATATTATGTAACCACCTGCACAAAACTTCTGATTTCATCCCATTTCATCCCAATTTTTCCAAGAACTTTCAATACTGTCGCTAAAGATGACAAATTTCCTAAGCCGCGATTTATTTCAGAAAACAAATCGTGAAAAGAAAATTGTTAATCTCTGACTTGCCCTAACCTAGTAACTATACTTGTCGCCAAACTGAAAAATGTCAAGGCTGGTTTGGAACTATTTTGCGTAAGAGTGTGACGTAAATATAGTATAGACATCTACGTAAAAGAAGTCCACATAACATAGGGTTACAAGATGTTAGGACCAGTGGCGTAGTCACGGGGAAGGGACTTGGGAGACAGCCCCCCCCCCAAAAAAAAACCTGGCCCCCACCAACCTTTACTTCATGGGCTGCGTGCCATGGACGTGTATAAAAAAAACAAGGACTTGCAACGCCTTTGTATGAAATAAAAGCCAACCAGCGGCCATTTTACCGAGCCGAATACAAATGCGCTGGTTGGCTCTCTTCTGTTGACGCCAGGGAGAACCAAGGCGGGCATTGCCGGTCAAGCTTTGTATTCGGCTCGGTAAAATGGCCGCTAGCGGATTCAATGATCTCTATAAACTTATTAAGGGCATTGCGAGTCCAGATTTTTTTTATATATACGTCCCTGTTGCGTGTGCGTTCCTTCGCGCAAGGCATGGTGGGAACCAACATGGCGCGGCAAGATCGTACCAGAGTGGCAGCTAGTCATTTTTTTGCAAGTCCAAGTCAAGTCACAAGTCATTTGGTCTAACACAAGTCAAGTCACAAGTCCCTTTGTCCAAGTTCAAGTCAAGCTACACGTTATTTTGTCCAGCTGTAACCAGCAAAAAGAACCAGGCGTCAACTTACGAAGTTACGAGTTATAAAAATATATGGGGCTGGTCAAGTAGGGTCTGACTTGGGTCAGTCATTTTTTGCAAGTCCACGTCAAGTTACAAGTCATTGTCTGCAATTCCAAGTCAACTCACAAGTCAAAGCTGGTATTCACAAGTCACAAAAATGGCGACTCGAGTCCAAGTCACATGACTTGAGTCAGCAACTCTGGATCGTACCCATGAGAACGAGGTTCCTCCACTAAAAAAACTGGATGAGTGGATATTGAACAAGGCTAACAAACACTTGCCCCAAAAAACCACACCACCGAAAGCTGGTGCCCCCCCATAAGATGCTGGTGCCCCCTTTGTTCCCTCCCCGCTAGTAAAATCCTATACGTCACTGGTTAGGACTCGCACAACTCCACACTGTACGTTTTTCCTCTCGAGAAAAAAAAGCTTCAGGGGTGTTTTGTGGTCCGGCAAAACGAAGAGGAACAGTTCTTTAAATAGATACCAAAAATCCAACTCGGAAGAATTGTTATAGTGGGACAAAAAGGAGCATATCTTGAGGTTTTCTTAAGCGCTGGAGAATATGTGGTATGGGTGTGTATTTTTTGTGTGTAAGCATGCTTTTCCTAAAGTGTGTGGGCCTTGGAAAAGTTATGTTCACACAATACAGGTAGTGATTACATTACAGTAAAAAGCCCGTGTTAACGTATCTTTTTGCTTGCCTGTCTCCAGTCGTAGGAACAGAAAGTCAAATCCTGAAGCCGGTTATCTGCGGAATCACACAACAGGTCATAACTTACAAATCCTTTACCGTACCGGTTTGCTGTGAAATTAATCCTCAAGGCCTTTTTTCACGGACCTTTAGAAAATGTTTACAGGACTAATCTTGCTAGGGACTTTCTTACTCCTGTAACCATTAACAATCGTCCGATAATGGGTAGACCGCGTGGGATTATAGAATCCCAAGGTATTCACGGATTATACACACTCTCATAGGGAACCTTGACGCACGCTTCACTAGCCTTTCGTCAAGGCCTTCGTGGTTGTGTGTGTGTGTAACTGCAAAGCGACTGGACAGGAGACTAGGCGAGTGGCACAACCACGAGGCCTTTTCCAACTTGATTTTGAGGTTTTTGTGGTGAATTATTCATAAGCTTTCTGATATGCATTATTCATAAATTTCATGTAAATAGTTTAAGCAGATGAGTCTCCGAAACAAACGGCATCAACTCCAAAGCTTACGCAAAGTTTCCATCTGGTTTTAGTGAGATGAAAACTATGATGCTTGTTGGTGGGGGATGGTTCTGACGTTGGAGTAACACTAGCAGTTTATCAAGGCCGAATGGTCAAAGCAAAACGGCAGTGCTTGAAATATGGAGCTCATATCCCGTGGGTAGAGACGAAAACGTCACGCCCGCGTACAAACGCTTCAATAGCCTAACGCTGCAACGGTTTAAACTAGGCAAAGTGAAGTTTTCAAGCAGCATATTCTAAAGAACTGTCCAAATAATGCTCAGACAACTGACCTGCATTCACGGCCGCCAACACACTTGACACGATCGCCATCTTTTGTATACTTTCAATTTGCATAGTAGGTTAATGTGTGCTGACCCCCTCGCGTATGATTGGTTGGGATTTATGCTACCCCAACGTTGTAGCAAAAATGTAACAAAAATAAAAAAAAGTTATAACAAAAATAAAAAAATAAAATCAAAAATATAAAAGAACATAAGAAATTCCTAACAAATGGGAAAAGGCCTCGTGGCTGCGCCACTCGTGCATGTGGTCTCCGGTCTAGCCGCTTTTTAGTTACACATAAACACAGCCGCGAAGGCCTTGACGAAAGGCTAACGCTTCACTTGATTTTCACGGATCGCTCATCAACATGGGGAGTTGCTTGGGGCATTTCAGTGGATTGCTAATTTCACTTAATCGGTTAAACCTCATGGAAAAACCTCCCTACACCAGGAACATTTACGGCAACTTGGCGTTGTGAGAGCATTTTAAGGGGGTGAGGCATTTAAGAGAATGTTCATGGTGAAACAAATGTTTAAGCCTATACCTTTTCTTCAGCGTCCCCCCTGACGATATTATGATCCTTTCATCGATAAAACTGAATAACTTCAAGATTCACAACACCTAAACAGCAAAGACAATTGGGCCGCTTCTTCATAGTTGGTCTTTTTTCGCAGTTTCACAAAAGAGAGATTCCCCAGTGTTTGTAAATTAAGAAACTTACGTTGAAATGAAGATGAGCTTTCGGGTTTGGCGCTACTTCGATCTTGAGCCCCTTCCACGCCGAGGTGATCCCGCCGCCGGGCATCGCGGCCGATTCCCCCGCGTCGTTTACGCCGTCGTTTCTCTTGCACCTGGGACTGTAGAATAGCTCTGCCTGGGAGTACATCATAGGCACCAGGCTGTACATGGACGACGTGTGCTTGGAGCTCAAGATCTCCTGCAGGCTCTTCCGGATGCCGCAGAAGATGGGCATGCCAGTGCCGGGATTGCAGCAGTAGTACCTGGGGGAGGGGTTTGCTGTATGGGGCAATGGTGGTGGGCGTGGTGGGGGTAGACTCAGGACTGACAGTGACATTGGGCGGTGTGTCAGACCCGCTATCAGGGATGGGGGGCCCCGGTCTGCGCTATGGATAACCTGGTCGGTTGTCGACATGGCTGAACAGAAAATCGCAGAAACGGCTGATGTTGGCAAAAATTGGAACGATTCAGTTTGTTGATGGGTTGTACGAAAACCAGTCGGTGAACAACAGTAATAAAACAGGGGCAGATGAGCTTTTCGAGTTGAGTTCGACTCACATTGGCCCCAAGGTTGTCCCATTCAGCCCGCGTTTTCAAAGTCCACCAGATTTCGCCAGCTCTTGTGTGGACTGGCGTTCAGGATCGTCTTTTTAAATGGCTCGGAGTACTCGCGTCGGCCGTCCGTTCGCTGCGCGATGTGAGTTGTTCAGTTGTTACGAAACTCGGTGTTCCTTTTCAAGGAATGCGGGATGATCCCACCTTGCGTCGGTATATGAACCCTGTTAACAGATGGTCGGCGGCTTCACGTGCATTTCAAATAACCTATGAAGCCACGCAGCCATTGGGGAAACCGAGTCGCACTAGATTGATAATAAAATACGTCAGTTATTAGATAAATCGTTGTAGCCAATCAAGAAACGACTGGTACTGGACGGACTTGTCCATCTTTACGTCGGGGCCTTTCACTTATGGCTTTAATTTTAATGAGCAAAATTGATTTATAATTGAGATTGTATTGGTATTGGTTCCATTTGAAAAGTTGGTGATTTTCTTTAATTAAAAAGCCGACAAGGAGGACACAGTAAGGAAACCTTAACAGTTCCTTTCCCAAAAAACGTGATGACAACCTATGCCACGAGATGTGCATGATGCGTGCAAGATTTGTTTTCTTTTGTTTGTGTAGGGAGAGAGCTCTAGGAAGATGGCCCTCGTTAGCCCCCTGAATTCGTCCACTAATAATTATGCAGTGCATATTTATAAGTGATCAGATTTAAGGTATTTTAGCTGAAAACTGATCGCTTACAACATTGCGGTATTACCCATGCGCGAAGACATGAAGAAAACAACTTATGTCTCAGTTTACTCAACTGGGCTGGCAGAAACCGGGAAAAAAGTGGAGCTGTATCTGACCTCGAAAGTAAGACATGATAACGTGCGACTTGCGAATTGCAGCCGAGTTCAGGCAACATGTATGGCTATGGTGCATTCGTCTGTAAAAACGGCTGAACACCATGCAAGCGTTTTGACTGATACGGTTGTAAAGCACACATTTCACAACCTGGGCTAGTAAGTGGACGATATTGTGAGACCGACAGCGACTCAGTCAAATCTCAAACCTCAGCCCTGTGAAACAACGCACACTGCGTATTTCTTTGGGCGTGCGCATCACAATCCATTGCAATCCATTGCGGCCTGAAAGATCACAAGATCACGATGAGACTTAATCCCTGAAAAGTAATCATTCTGTTCATCGTGGTGGAGAAAAATCCAACAGTAGAGCTACTGTTGTCTATGTCAAGGTCACCAGCAGAATATTTTCTGCCGTTGCGAACAGAACTTCTCTCCACTTATGCACTGTTCCTCCTCGGTTCGAGGATTCAAAGTCCTTTGATACATAATCTTTGCTTGAAACGATTGTTACAACAATCCCTACATTTTGTCCGTTGCCGTTTCATGCCAACTGGTGCAAGATTCAGTGGTATCTTTCAATGGGGGGGGGGTACAGGCCCAACGCCCTGGGTTCTTTATTTCTGGCTTACTTCTTTTGAGGTTTCGAGGGGAACTTATGTGAACAGTATTGTTGCATGTACATGCATGTACGTGTATTTCCGTTTTAAAATCCGTTCACACTCGGCACGATAAGGAACACGAACAGACAACTTGTGACGTCACTGCGAAATATTCGCGATTGTGTTTGTTGCATACACTTGTTGAAATTTTCCCGGACTAGACTAGCTTAGAAGTTTCCTGTTTCTCTGCCGTACTGTGTAAATTGTATTCATAATAGTTCATTGCTATAGTTCAGCTCAGTTTCTAGTGCGTATACCTGAGGGGTATGTTGCGTCCTTGCCTGCCCCAAACGTACCAAAATAATGAATATAGATAACACGACCTTTCCTCATCGTATTTGTAAAGCAAAGAGAGAGAGAAAGCTTCAGAGTTCTTTTGTGACCAACGTCACTTGTGCTATGCTGGAATTAGGCGCTCTACCATAGCTAGGCACGATGCGCTTCGCCACTTAGTGAACACGGTGACACGATGTTATATACCGGGCTCATTTTTGCACGTCAAATCGATGTCACAGTCCTGCACTAGAGGTGCCGAGTATCACTTGTCTCGGTAGAGGGGAAAAGCCTTTCTCAAAATCTCGTGAAGAAAATACGTCATAGCTGCCGACAAACAAAGCATTGTATGTTGCGGTACTTTCTGTTTTAATCAAAGCACATGTATACATAATTATATTGCGTCATGCGCCCGGGATGTTGTCCAAAAGAACTCTGTCTCGTATGTGCTTTACATAAGTTGTCATACAGTTAAACTCCGCTCTCTTAGAGCATTGGGAACGAGCGACGGTACTGAGACTAGTCGATTCCTCAAAACCCCATCGGGCAGATAATTATGAACTATGGGGTCTTACACAGGGCTGCCATTCGTATCGGCGAGCTCACTGCACCTAGTGCATGGATGCATAGTATCACAATGGTATGGATGAGGAATAAGTTGCCAAAAATTCGAGCATCCCCTCACAAAACCTATTACTACCCTTGTATCTGCACGGGGAAAACGACTTGTGGGCGCCTTATTGTAAAAGCTTGCCAATTTGGCATCATCATAGCTAAAGCTCGTGGCCCTATTGTCTCCAGTATATCAAGCGCATGCTGTATTTCAAATCATTATTTTTTTTGAGCGAGATTTTTGGTTGATTGACAACACGATGGCATATGAGAACTAAAAGCTCGGCAAGGAATGAAATTCCTGGCTATCTTTCGACCCTCGCATTATTCGAAAGTTTAATTTCAATTTTAAATTTGTCATTACGAAAACTGACCAGAATGAATTATTCTTGAGCAATTTTTTTAATCTTCTTAATACAGGAAGAAACATCTGTTCTAATCCACATTGCGTCTTATCCTTGATAAAGAATTTTATTGCTCTCTTTCCGAATAAAGATGGAAATTCTACGTTATTAGTATGCAAGAAATTATTATAAGTATGCTCAATACTGAGTAATTTAAATGTTAAAAATGCTCGCTTGAATTGATTTCCATAATGGCGCAAGCAGATGTTGAGAATAAAAAATACCCGCAATTCTTAATGGTTAACATTGATATTACCATGCCAAGTGTATAATCAATGGTGTTGGTGAAACAAAGACCGTGAGAATGACAAACATTGTAAACGCTGTCGTTGTCGTCGTCGCACTTCCTGTCTTTCCTTTACTCCTATTGTGTTACTGTTGTGGAACCCTTCACAAGCAGTGGCGTCAATTTGTGTGGGGAGGGGTGGGGATTGTGGGGGGAGGATCTCTCCGGCCATGGAAATTTGAAAAGCGGGCCTACACCATGCGACGCCAGGGGGCGATGTTCATGATACAAATGTAGCATTATACATCTGTAATACACATTAACTAATGTAGAACGTACATCAGACTGGCGTGTTTATGGATGTTACAAATTGGTCTCCCATTTTGAGTGCTATTGATTACATTGTGGTTATTGGAAAGTCCGAAAAACTCTTCGCAATCCACCTCAATTGTTTTTCACCATGTCTTCATGTTACTATCTCGCCATGTCGAGATAGTAAGTCACCGCGGCGAGATAATAGCTCGCCGCGACGAGATGGTATCTCGAAAAAAAGTTTTGCAAGTGGCCTTTATACGCTTCCCAATATACAAGGCTGTTCAAGAGAAATTGATCGTTCACAGTTTCGAGGGGTGTTGCAATCGACTAATAACCAGTTGCAAGACAGACATTTTGGCTGGTATCTCGTGTTTGGCTATAGGAAGCAAAGTTCTTGTCTCCTTTTGCTTATGGAATTGTTTTACCTATAGACTAATCCAGTTAGACACCATAACTGCGGTGATACGGCACGCAAATGCACATTCTTCAGTTTGACGTACGCGTGCATTTGGCAAATCACGACACCCTATCGGTCAGAGAGGCATGCAACGCACGCGTTCCCCCTGTCTATGAGCGTTTTACCACCGCAGTAATGGCTTCAAATTATTATTGTCAAATAGCTCTATAGTCGGTTTATGAAGTAAGCCTCTGCGGTTGAACTATCACTTCAGTGTATGAACGCAGTGTATGGTTATGTAGGCCTATATGGATAAAAGTACAAGGGGGATATTAAAGGAACCAGGAAATAGAAATAGTTTATAATTTTTACTAAAAACCCTTGAAATTGAATCTTTGGGTTTCAATTAACCTATTTTAAATTTTTGTTTTGCAATTTTAATCTATATTTTGATGCTTGTTTGGTTTTCATACTAATGTATATTTGCATATTCATGACCAGAACTGTGATGTCATCAAAGGCACTGAATCTCAATGTTGAACTGATTTGTGCACAAAAAAATTTCTGGATTTTTTTAACCATTGCTATGGCAGATTTCATTTCTTTGGCAATTTATTGCTGTGTAAGTATATGGCAATAATCCAGCAAAAATCCTTTTCACAGAAAAGTTCCCAGATAGCAAATTTTGGGTTCACAATTTGAACATGAAAACATACAACCTGAACCATGTCTTCCTGGATTTACATCAAAGAAAAAGCGCCCTCACTTATCCAGAAATGCTTGGTCAATTTTTAATGTTTGAAAAAGTGCACTGTTCAGTTCACGTAACTCGGAAAAGATGTCAAACAATCTTTAAAGTACATAGATACACAAAAGGTGATTCTAAGAAAAATTCAATTCCTGGATCCTTTAAGTCCAAGAAACTGCTGTAGAGTAAATTTATAACGTGATTTAAGCTGCACAATGATTCCAAGGCTGGTTTAAAAATGTACATTAAGCATCAATTTGAAGGGATAATGATACATTGCTTAAACGATTTGCAGTGGGTTTTGTATGAAATTCTGACCTACATTATGGATTCTAATCCTCACACATAGCAATCATTGTCAAGTAGGCATGTGTACCACAACCAGTGAGTCCATAATTATGTCTTAATAGAGTGAGGCTACATTTTGGGGCTTTGGACACGCACCTTCAAGGAAGGGAAATAAAAACGTCGCCTATTTCGCATTTTTATCATTATTTGCCGGGCTCGGTCCATTATCGTCCCCAAGCAGGTTTGAAACGTACCAGACTAGTCTAACCCTCCCACCGTCACACTTTTATTCCCTTTCTGAAAATAGACCAAACTGAAAGCTGGGTATAAACATGTTTCAAGGTTGATTGTGCATGAAATTGGCACTGTGTCTGTATAATTTTACGAACGCACGTACTGTATGTGCCTCGTTAATTTTGTGTGCGTAGTCATATTTGGAATTTTAATGAGCAGTAAAACTTATATTATGAAATTTAAAACTATAAGCGCAAGCTTGTTTTAGCCTTACTGGGTAGCCTTAATGGGTAATTTATACTGAATTACTGGTACTTTTTCAAGCTTAATTTAAAAACAAAATGTTTATTCAGAATTTATGATGTTCGTAAAACTAAGAGCCCTCAACGTTGGAAAGTACGTGTAAAACTGAAGCTAGAGAGCTTCTGTAAATTCGAGCACAACCATTGACAAGTAATTGTTGATCTTCGCTGGTACCCATTGTTATATTGTTCACACATGTTAAGGTTATCAGGCAAGTCGACCTGTGATAGCCGAACTGTCGCTGCTCAAACTTCTCATTCACGTAAAACCGTGCATTTTGATTAGCACAGTGGTTGAAGACCCCCCTATCCGCAATCCTTTCTGGTCATATTACTCTTCTGCAGAAGCAGCGACATATTTTGGCTCTAGTCTTGCGTAGTATCTCAAGGCAACTTTTCCTGAAGTTGCCGTTGACCAGGCTGTAGATGAATGGGTTAGCAGAATTGTTAGCCATAACGAACGACATTAATACATCTGCCACAATAGCACTCCCGTACGGGACGGGCGTGCCTCTACAGTTCATCACGTTCAGCCATACTCCAGCACATATGGCGGGAAACCAGGTGATGAAAAATACAGCAGCCGATACGATTAACATTAATGTGGTTTTCATCTTGGTCCTGTGACCACAATTTCTCCTGAGAGTCCCATTACTTTTGCCGGCTGCCTGTTGTCTGTTGCCCTTTTTTGTGTCTGCATTGGGCAGTTTGCCTGTAACGCTGAATGGCTCGGCAAAGCTACCGGCCGGGTTCGCTGGTATCGGATGCTGGACATCATGATATGCGGACCTGGAATTTCTTACAGTGTGTGGTTTTTCAAGTGTTTCGTCTTTGAGTTGGTGACGGTGATGTGAGAATTGCGTGCCGCCGCCAAGCCGGTGCGACGACGCGGCATGTTGAACAGGTTTCGTTTCGTGTTCTTCTCTGGCGGAGAATCCTGTGTCCCTTTCGACGGAACTAGTGCGTCCATGATAGGTCGTACATCGAACCGACCCCGATGGCCTTGAAGCGACATCGCTGCTACCAGAAATGATATGTATTTCAGTCGGTTGTCGGCTATTTTGTATTGCCAGTGATTTGCCTGGACAATTGCGCTGACTTCCGGCCAAAGAAGATGATGGGATGGCGTCAGAGTTTGCTGTCAAGCCAAAGTGTCTGGCGTCCGAGTCACCCTTAGCTTCATCTGTCATTGCGTTGGGGATGCGAGGCTGATCCACGACAGACGCTCCGACTTTCCCTTGTTTCTGGACTGTCTTGTATACCATTGCGTAGAGTGAGACGACAGTAACAAAGCAGCAAAGCCATAACGTGCTGGGCAAGGAAATAACCACCAGCAACCTGGCACTACATGCTCGTCTGTCGCCAGGGGAAGAGTTAGGCGTCACGAGAACCAGAGTTATGATGGTCAGCACTCCCCACAACCCAACACACCCACCGACGAGGGCCCTGGCCCGACGAATGGACAACAGTCGCCTGTGAGGACGGCAAATCGCGTCATACCGGTCGAATGCGATGCCTGTCAGGAGAAATGCCCCTGCGAGCTGTAGGGTGTCGATAAGAGCAATGTGGATTTTCGTGACAACACTGTACTCATGTAAATATTGAGGCCTTTGGAAAAGAGGGTTGAAAACGATGAGGAGGCTTGCCAAGAGGTCCGCTGCAGCGAGGGCGCATATCAGAACGTGGGTGCTGGTTCTGGTGGACTTGCACCGGTACACGCAGACAACCAGGAGATTTCCTGGTATTCCGAGCAGGATAGCTAAACAGCTTGAAGTAATTCCCGGTGCACGTCTAAGCCAGCTCACTTCCATCTTGGTAATATTAGTTTAAAAAATCAGATCGAAATTTAAAGCAGCATCGTTCTCTTGAGTTCTTGCCTTCGGCATGTTCAACCTCGGCAGCAGTGTTAAAAGTGGGCTTGGCTGTTTGTACGGACGCCTCACGGGCTGGATACGAACAAGAGCCCGCGCCTTCAATGCGTAGGCTATCTGGGTTTATCGTGCTTGCCCCGTTGGTTAGTGGTATAGATAGGAGTTACACCCAGGGGAGAAACTGGACAACTGTTTAGGATATGTCCAGAAAATGCAGCCATTCTTTTCAATCCTGCTGTCTGCAGCAATAACAGATGGAATCATCACAGACGGTGTTAGCTATCTCCGAACATGTGAACCTGTAGCCCACATAATCCCTGCAATTATTGTCACGATGGAGCTTGAAGCCGCTCCTCTTCTTCGCGGGTGACAAGCGACTGATATTGACTGGGTTTACTCATTAAACCGTATCAACTATTAACTGTCGTTTCAATTAAGTCGAAAAGGGCGGCATTTGAAATAAAAGGTTCGACTTTGCTTCCTTAATTCATGTCTACCTCGCATCACATTGCCCTTGTCATTACTGAAAGTCTGTGTAATCACGGAGGTGCAGGATATTGGCCGCTTTGCGCGCGACTTACCGGCATCAATGTCAAGTGTATTCTCTCCGTCGAGACCGGCACAAAAAGTACACGAATGGGAGGTTGATAAGATTGCAGTCAGCACGCAGTTTACAGCCTGAGACAAACCAATATCTGCAGCTGCCGGGACAGCCAATTTCACGAAAGACATCTTATCTTGCAACTCATCTTAGGACTTAAAACGAGTCCCAGCTTAAAGTTTCGTATCGGCTCCATTTTGAGTCAGGGCGTGCAGTCTTACGAAACGAAGTAATTTCAGTGTTAAAAGACTCGAAACTGTATGAGGATTTAACTGTTCAAAAGAAAGACTGCCATGTTGCCTGCCCTCTCCAAAGTTTTATTATTTGTTTCTTAACATGATTTTGTTGAAAATTTCTCAAAGGATACTGTTGCTTTTGTATCCGTTAGAATATGCCTTGCTCCAGGCTATTATTAACACCCCTTCCCATATTAAATCCCCAATGAAAAATGGGAGTTCTGATGAATGATATTGGTCAAAGTAAACCACAGAAGCTCCGTGAAGTTGGTGTAATAAATCTTCACGTCCTGTTTGAAACTTGTGTACATGTAGATCAACTTGTGTCTTTCAGAAATATGCAAAGAATTACTTCCATTACATTGTGCAGTTGTGAACAGGATCTAAAAAAAATGACAAAGGGATATTTTCCATCAGTATCATTACAATATTTGTTACCACGTTGTTAATGTGCAAAAATAAGTTTAAGTTGTAAAATGTCACTGTTATTTGGATATCCATTACTCACCCGTTGGCTGTTGTCTCTATATGCCTGTTTAGGGACCTCTGTTGATCTACGAACCATGTACCATCTTGTGCAATTTCATTATCCGTATGTTCATTATTGCAGCCCCACAAGAACCACCCATTCATGGGTTTAACCGCGATATTTGAAAAACCATGACAGTATTTTACCTATAACATCAACTTTTATTCAGACCTTACTCTCTGGCCTGAAGACGTTTTTGCCTGTGAATTTCTGCTCAATTTCCACAAAAATTAAGCCAGAGTCTAGTCTAAAGGTCTTCATTGAATGGTGATTACTATAGCTTACCCATTCAGTTGTCGGGCTCCGATTCATTTTCAACCTCTTTGTAGAACCTGCAATACCCCTTGTCTTGTGAGCCTATATCCTGAAGATTTCCTCATCTTTAGACTGTCTAGTAGATTTCTCCTATCTCGGAATATCCTCTCTCGCCTAATGGCCTGCCGAGCTTCGCAATCAGCAAGAAGCATAAGCGCCATGTTGTTGCTTTAACTAAAATGCACGTGTTCGTGCAGATATAAAGACGACCCTTGGACGGATCTTAAGTTGATTTCGGCAGCATTGCTAAGGAAGTTAGCACGAGCTGAATGCGTCTTAAGTTTGGTGAATTTTACCCTAGGACAAATCAGGAAGAATTGCCCTTCTTAAGACCGTCTTATGGCTTGTTAGCGCTTCGTGAAATCTGCTCGCTAGCGATGGGTGTGGGAAATCACAGATCATATCCTTCCGAACAGTCTAAAGGTGGTGATGATTTTAAAACTTAACTATTTATTTTATGTTTTATCCAGGTGACGTACTTTGCTGTTAGTTTGTACCTGAAAGTAGCAACGATGACTGGGGCTGTAGTGATGGGCAACAGGCCTATAAGATGGTAAGACAGCAAGCCGAAGTGTCATTTGCGACTTTCAGATTTTTGAAAATGGCCAATAGGCCTATCTACTTCTTCGCTTTGCACATAATCCGCCTTGAGCAGAAGCACCCCCTTCATCAGTTCATTTTCTTCACTAGTTGGTGTACAAAGTAATATCTTCTTAACTGCTAATATTAGTATTTGCCAAAGCAATGGACAGCTAAAACATTTTACCAATTTATTTTAAAGAATAAAATATGCTCTTTAATATTGACGTGAGGTCAGCATTGTTGCCCGCTGAGGTGATTTGCCCAGTTCTGCTCAAATGTGAAGACATACAAATCTACAGTTACAGACAATTTTATTTTTTGCCCTTAAAATTTTACTTGTCAATTTTTTTATTGTAAGAACCGAAAATATTCGCATTGCTACCCAACTGCAAATTTTCATTTAAGTCCACATTGAGATAATACTTGAATGACTCACGAGTGCATGTTATTTTTTATGCCATTTTTTCCTGATCAAGACAAATGATCACCATAATGATGATGAGACGACAATGATGTATTCCACAATAACCAGAAAACTAGTCGGCTAGAACTACCCTGAGAGAAGCTGTGTAATAGAACCCTGGCAGATGGTACTCGGTAATGGTTCCTTTAGCATGGCAAGGAACCATTGAAAAAACGTGAAGTGCAATATCCCTCTATTCTTTGACAGCTATTTCTTGAAATACGAAAGTTCCTGTGGTATTTAATGACTTTTGAGGCACTTGGAAACAGCAAATATTCAGGTCCTTTCCAATTGTTTGTATCACGTTTGAAATCAATGTTGTATGCTCCAAATGGAGCAAACAAAAAGAAACTTGTACACCCCCAAAAAGGAAAAGGATGAGTGTGTTTGCCACCCACAAGCTCAGTAAGGTCTGAATTCAAAATATATTCACGTTGTTTGGAACTAAAGGGTTTATACAATGCAGTTTATTTTTATAACACAACCCGTAAAAATGTGTAATGAGTAGGGTGTAGTGCATTTCCCTAAAGTTCCAATTTGAGGTTCTGAATAAAGTTCTGAACGGGATAGGTTGATGTTCTGGTAATACTTTTGTCCTGTATACCACATAAAAGATCGGAGGCCCAACATAAATATGAATAGAAATTTATCTTTAAAAGCGCAGAGTCCTGGTGAATAGCACTTTATTCCATTTTTGTTAGATTGTATACAATGTATTTTACTCATTTTGGGGAATGTTTCTCCCTGGTGAAATCGTGGAAATCTTAGTTGGGATCAATATTTTCTGTATAACTGCATACAGTAATCATCGCTGAAAACATGGAAGATGATCTTTTACTCTTGGAGCCTGGCCCTTTGTCCTATTCGCTCAGAGAATATTATGCTTCAATGTGAGAAGCAAGCATTCCAACTGCGCACTCCGACGAGTTACTTCCAGAGTTGTAGACTCGGGTCAGTTGACTTGGACTCGAGTCGCTATTTTTGTGACTCATGACTAGAGTTGGACAAAATGACTTGTGACTTGACTTGGACTTGCGCTTGTTAAACTCAAGTCAGCCTTGCATTCTTAAAATAATAAGCTTAAAGACCGGTTCATACATCTTGCAAAATAATAATGATAATAATAACACAGTTTTTATATAGCGCATCACACCGAAGTCTCGATGCGCTTCACAAGAAACAACAATTAAGAGCAATTAATGGAACAGGTCAGTTTTGAGAACACAAACCTTAATACCTAATGCGAATGAAAAACGAAACGAATTTGATGTCACAGGAAATCTGCAACGAAATTTTGCTAGAGTTGAAATGAGTTCAACTTTACGAATTCGCAACGCAAACATTTGATCGGACGTCACAAACAGGGTTTGTTTTCGCTTTTGCACGAAGTTTGAACAGACCTTAAAGAATTCGTTCGGCTCACGACTTCTACTTCGGTCTTGTCTGCCCAAGGCCACGTCGGAACCACTTGGCTGTGGCTTGAAATCACACATCGTGCGACTTGACTTGTACTTGGCCAAAAAGACTTGTGACTTACTTGTGTTTGGACCAAATTTACTTGCGACTTGACTTGACTTGACCTGTGATCAAATGACTTGTGACTTTTCTTAGACTTAAAAAACAGACAAAAATTGACTTAATTGCTTCGCATATACCATCTCGGCTTGCTTCACCATCAATCATCACTTTTGTACTGATGAGCCCAAGGCAATGCTTTCTGTGCTCATCCAGAGAACCTACTGTTGTCTGTGTTGTCTAATCGAAGTACTGACTGAACAACCACCGATAAAAAAATCAAATAAGAAAGTCCATTAAATTAAGATACAATCCCTTGTTGTACCAAGACATCCCTGTCACATGCGTTCAGTAGAGTGAGCAGTCAATGTTGTATCAGAGGCTGGTCAGGCGGTGTGTGGAATTGATGAATAGAATGGATTTATCAGACAGAGACTCTCTTCAGGATTGCGCATGAAATCATTTTCATCAAAATGAGACTTTCATCCATACTTATGAAGGGCATGTAATGAGCGATTTCCACTCTCTCTTATTTTCACTGTACTGTTCTCTTTGTGAATGCAAGGATGGTTTTCTCATTGTGTTCAGGCAGCCAGGTACTAATTTATATTTAATTAATTGCTCCAAGTGTTGAAACTGGTTTAAAGTATTTCACTTTATTACTTCATTGAAAAAAAGGACAAAAAAGGAAACTAGAGAAAACTCCACAAAAATGAAATTTAAGCTAAAACCTAAAGAACGAAATCTAGCAAACCATAACTCGGCACTTTTTATAAAAAAACTTCAATCTATTTTTAGGTTCGGTAATTTGTGTGTGTGTGTTTTCGCTGTGATAGGTCTTAATATTGCCAGAACTTCATTCTATAGCCCATTCGGAACTTTAAATTCAAACTTTCTGGAAATTTGGCACATCCGGCTGAGTATTTCCACATTCATGAGCAAATGTGATACCGTTCAAGCTAGAAACCGTCAATGATTTATCATTGTTTCACTACAAGCCAACGAGCAGCTCTGTAACGTTTTCATTGGGCAAATTTTGGATTCATCATTTAACAAACAAACAAACAAACAAACAAACACCCCAACAACCCAACAAACAAACAAACAAACACCCCAACAAACAAACAAACAAACAAACAAACAAACAAACAAACAAACAAACAAACAAACACCCCAACAAACAAACAAACAAACAAACAAANCAGAGACCATTTAAAAACGATTATTGGAGTGCACTTTTTATGCACTCAACCCAAATAGGAGAAGAGAAAGGAGAGAGATTGGAGAAAAAAGAGTATGAAGTTTCCATAAAGTATGTCTGAGAAATCGTCTGGATCCATTTGAAGGAATATTCTGATTACAAATTCATTGTAATCACCATAATGTCTCAACACACTTCAGGGAGCATTCCATACGTTTTGATGAAAAAGTCAACATCATTTAGGTTTTTAAAAAGACTGGAAGTTTTCCTTCAAATTCTTCCGTTGAATACGAAAATTGAACAACTAAATGATACTGAAATTTACCGTTACATATTATGAATAAAGGATTATTAGGCTGATTTTCCTTCAACTTTCCAGACATTTTATACCCTTACCCATTAAACATTTAAAATTAGTTTTAAACAGACCTTTAATTTAATACGTTTGCATTTACCGAACCGACAAAGTTCGTTTTAATACCTAAATCTGCTCTCTTTCTAGCTCAGAGCTCGATAAATTGTTAGCATTTTGTTAAAAAATGGTTTCATATTTTAAGAAATTATTTGCCGTCTTTTCAATCAGTAATACGAGACGAATTAAAGTTTGTAGAAAAACTATTCTCGGCAAAAGGACCTAAGAAACACACTCTCTTTATTTAGTAAAACGGATGAAATTTACCACAAAATCAACTTTCTACAGGCTGTGCAAAAAGCAATCTTTGAACAACTTATTTTGGGACTTGGGATTTTTTTTTTACTTTTTGCAGGGAAATCTTTATATTTCATTAAAATAAAACAGTTGCATACATACGTCCTTTTGCCGGGAAAAGTATTTTTGCAGTGATCATGCTTCCTGGCAAAAGGACGTAAGCGCTTACGTCCTTCTTCCAGGCACACAACGAGATGTCATTTATGTTAAGGAGATGTGGGAACTATTGGCTTAAAA
>NW_019091535.1:166047-180330 GCF_001949145.1 Acanthaster planci | reverse complement strand
AATCGGACCCAAATCGGACCCAAATCGGACCCAAATCGGACCCAAATCGGACCCAAATCGGACCCAAATCGGACCCAGGGGAAAGAAGATTTTCATATATTTCCCGCCCATCTTCTACAACCAATACACAAACAAAATATGAACGTCCAGATTGAAAGTTACCATTCCGTTTATTGCGTACTTTTAGAAGAACTATCAAGATGTTATATTATACAGGGTGTCCCATAAACAAAACAAACCCTGAGGAAGGGGTTAATATGCCCAAACCATGAGATATGATTATAATGTATAAGGATTTCCGAAAAGTAGAGGCAGTATTCTTTCTAATGATACCTTGATGGTATCCTTCCTGTCATGCATGATTGAACACCACTGTCTTGAAAACAATGAAGAAGAGCACGTGTAAAGTGCCCATGTGCACAATGGGCGGGCTTACTGGATCGGCTGAATGCCAGAAGTGGTGTTGCATTCTAGTTGTACTTGCAACCAGAATTTCTAAAAGGTACTGTACTGAAAAACTTGAATGTGCCCTGAGAACTTTGTGAGAACTATCTCACAAAGAAAACTTACAACCTACAATACGCGTATAAATAACAATTCTAATGGACCATTTATAACTAAATTACAAATGAGTCAAAATGTCACAAAACAATTTTCCAAAACACACTGCAAACAAAATAACATTTAGTGGTGTAAAATCCAAACTAGCTTACACAATTAAAATTCTATCGAATGTGAATGAAATCAACAGGCAAATTTTCAGGCAATGTAATACTTTTTACGAATTGTACAACTACTGCTAGCGTTACTCAGTTAAAAATTTCATAGTAGTCTAACAGTCTACACCTAACAAAGTCCTTTTTAATTAACATAAATCACAACATTTCACAAGGTTTCTTACTACTTTAAAGGGTAGCTGCAATCAATGTTTTGATTACAAACCTGTAAAATGTACCTTTGTGCCTCAGTAAACCTTATTTTCAACTTTGGTTTCACAATCTCAAAGGGTATTTTAATGCTTTTTGTTTTTATGCCGAGTAATTCCATATTCATGTCAAAAATGTGATGTCATCTCAGGAAGAAGCCTCAATGTTACATAGTTTGTACACAAAAAAAGTCCTGCATTTTTGTAGATTTTCCTAGACCAATTTTTCTTTTCTTTGCTGATTCATTGTTATTTATGTGCATAGCAATAAGAAACCATCAATCCCCCTCTCAGAAATGTTTTGAGTTTGTAAATTCTGGGTTTACAATTTGAACTTGAAATACCTATGCACTGAACCATGTCTTAGATGACTTCACAGCAATATCACCCTCAGTTGTCTGGGGAAAATATGGATAATTTTGACTGCTTAACCAAATAGTAGTGTGTAAGGATTTTCATACCTTGAAGAAAAGTGCAAAGATGCAGAAAAACTGTGTCGACGAAACATTCATTACAGTTAATGGCAGCTACACTTTATAAGCTACCAAGTTCAAAACCTCCTTGAAGGACTTGTGCACAAATCTCCTGAAATGTTGTGCTTGATTAATTTTCATGTAAAGGGGAACTTGAGGCAGTTCGCAGAATTCAATGTTATGCAATATAAAAAGGGAAAATTCAAGTTAACATGAACCACAATTTTTACAACTTTTACAACTACTTAAAAAGCTATACCAAGTTCAAAACTTTCTTGTTGGCTAACAGTCTTATACGCAAATCTCCCACACTGTTGTGCTGCAGTAATTTCAACTTTCAGGCAGCCCACAAAATTAAAAATGCCATAAAACATTAGCCAGTTTGTGTTTTCACTCTGTTCAAAGGCCAGAGGTAAGCCATCCTCTAAAGACACAGTTGTGAATCATAGCAAAATGGTGTCTCACTTCCAAGTTACTCCAACTCACAGATCAGAGAGGAGTGATCCAATGGGAATCCAGTGTTAGGTAGAAAAACACATACTGTCTTTACCAACTCAGCTCACAGGCCCGATGTAAGTGATTCCGTGTTAGGCAGAGCAACGTGCCTTGTCATTTCCTAATGAGTTAACGTGAATGATGCAGTCTGCTAGTTACACCTCATCTCCTTTAATCCAGCAGTATCCAACAAGGTCTGTATAAACAGTGTCTTGACGAGCCCCTTGGTAGTTCAAGGAGTAGATTAAGACGGCCGCCAAAAATCTCCCAGTACCTGTGGACAACCAAATTGTTGCGTTACAGGAAGTTAGGAATGCACATTGAAGTTCTTGATTTGGAAAAAAGTGCCACTTCACTGCACTTTGAACATAAAACTAAAAACATTCTACATGTACTAAAAGCGTAAACACCTGAACACACACACATGGGGATCTGCAATTAAAGTGCAATAAAGTCCAATCTTAAACACCAAAATCAATGATCTGCTCGCAAAAAGAATGTTCCAATTATTGGACAAATAACAAGCTTTCCAGCCATAACCAACTGTGCTATTGTCAGTTAATTTTCAAGCTTAAGATGTTGGCTTCATGCAGTAATCCTCCCGAGGATATTTCGGCATTTGTCTTGAATTAAAAAGGATTTCATGGAAGGTAATGGCTGGGTATTCTCCAGTGTTGTGGTACTCGTACTGGAGTACTACTTGAGTACCGTTTTCAGAGTACTCGTACGTTCAAGTACTCGTACTCGAATGACAGTTCTTGTACTCGGGTTACAAAATACTCGGAACTCGACATCCAAAAATTGTACTCGAGCATCAAAGTACTCGTACTCGATTAACAGTACTCAATAAAAAAATCCTTTAATTTAACTTTCCACGGCCGTTAAAATAAGGTACAAAAATATCGACCCCAATGACCTGATATTCAATAAGGTTCTGACAAAGAGAAGGCCGAACGTGGGACCATTAACGTATCCGACCCATTCGCCGCCTGTGCGTGTACTTAACCAATCAGATACGCAAATTGTATTGTGGTACTCCAGAATTGTCCTGCGATTTACTTGGGCATTGGTAGTCTGGTTCCTGGACCCGAAAATTCTAACGACGAACCCAGCATACAAAAAATCACAGGCATGTGAATAATTGAGTCTGGAAAATAGACTTTGCCGCGCTGTGCACGTTGTGTCAACTGCTGCAACGCACGTGTAGTGACCGTGACATTGCTAGCCAGATCACTTGTTCTTGTAGCCATGTCATCTGCATTCGGTGTTTCTTTTACACAATGGCAGGTCTTAGAGTCTCTAAATTAAGATAAAACTACTTCTGAATTAGAATTACTTGTACTCGTACTTAGAATTAGAAGTACTTGTACTTGTATTCGGAAGTGCAACTACTTTTACTCGGAAACCAGTACTTGTACTCGGCAGTCAAAGTACTCGACCTGTCTTTGTACTCGGTAGTACTTAGTACTCGGAAAAAAGTACTCGACTTCAACACTGGTATTCTCTTGTTTGATGGGCAAATTCATGCACTTGACTTACTTGTGTTCCTCTCCGCTAAATTCTCCAGCAAACTCCCTTTGACAAGAAACACATAACACACAGTTGTGCTGAATGGGTGGTATACGTTAATGGTCCCACAGGTATTCTTGACCAGCCTAAAATAGGGGAAAAAAGTCACAGTAGCTCATTGGGGATGACCCTATTGGCTTTGCGCAAACAAGTTATCGAACTTTTCCTCACTGACATGACATGACTGATGGGTTAAGGTCATAAAAAAATAATAACATGTTTTACAGTCCAGGAGCAGCATTTAGTGGAAATGACAGCTCTGATTTGTTTTGGATGACAGTCAAAGTTTAAAACTGATAGTGTCCACATCTCCTATTCACTGTACAGGGGTTGATGATGTCATTGTTTTAACAACAGTGTATTTGTGGTCTCACTTTTAACCTTCAGCACCCTGCCAGATACATGTACATGGCACCCTTTCATTTGATACAAGGGAAATTGCATTAGGGAAAAACATTTTGCTTTTTCTTGTGTAAATGGAAAAAGTGCCTTCTTTTAAACCAGTTCCCCTAAGTTACAAAACCCTAATTCAAATCTGTAGTCCCCTTAATTATATTACCCCTTTTGCAAAATGTTTGGGGGTTTCAAATGCTTTCTGTATCACTCAAAAAAAAGGCAAAAACTATTTAAACCGCCAAAAATATGCCAACCTGAATATATAATTACAGATGATAATTACATGATTATCATGAACCTCGACCTCTATATAGAAAATGTGAAAAAAGGGGTGACACTATACAACTACATGTATGGTGTCCCCCCCTTCTCCCATCCCCCCAATTTCCAGCAAAAATTTACACCACTGCTGAGCATGACAGCAAAGTTCAGAGGTGGGAAAAAGAGATGCTGCAATCCTGGACAAAATTGTTGGGACACGTGTCAATAGCCATACCGGTACGCCTTGCAAGTCCTCCACTCCCCCAAGTCAAGGATGTCGTCTCCAGCTGGAGTGCAGATCATGCACTAACATTGAGAAAGAGTTTGGGCCAGGCTTGTGGCATGCTTCAGAGACAGATATTTCTCCTATTCCTCAGATTTGTCATGTTAAAAATGAAAATAGAAAAGACAAGACCTCAAAGTAAACAAGATTAACCCTTACCGTCTAGGGACCATTGCATATGCTTGTTGGATTCAGAATGGTTAGGGTTAACAAAAAGACAAAAATTTTTGCAGGGCATGCACCATTAAAAATACTACTCTTTGAATAAATTCTGCTCAAATTGAGAACAATTTCAATGTAGACTGCCAAGGATTTTTATTACCTCTAGAGGGCAGGGCAGGAGAGGTACTGTACTATTCCAGTTGCCTCTGGCAGTACATGTAGGTTGAGGGAACAGACGACCTGGAAGAGTGGAGGGTAGAACCATGCAGCAGGGATCAATCTAAGAGTGTATGACATATAACACTTTGGGTTAGAATAAATGGTAAGGAAATAATCAGCAACAATTACTTGAGGTGTATCAGCTCTCTTGTGGGCTGCAAGTATTGAATAAAGAAATGAATCTTGCATAGACAGCATGATATTGAAGAGCTTAATTGAATGATCTTATAAATCTGTAGACTTAAGACATGTCGTATGCAATAAGCAACACTGCCCACTTTGGAATGCCAGCTATCAACCATCAAACGACACTTGCCTAGCAAATGTGTACTGGTATGCATTCATTGAAACGTTAAAGGCTATTATGGCATGCTGGAGCAGCAACTGTTTGATGTCATTTGAAAGCAAGAAAGGTGGACAAGTCAGCTTTTTGGCACTGGACTACTGAGCGGCATGGCTGCATTAATGGTTCTCAAAAGTATTATTTGCGAGTATAGAAGGGATAAGTGACTTGGAAATAATTGCATAAAATAGTCGCAAAGAACTTGTAAGAGGAAACTTACTAAGGCTTGTACTCAGACTTGCTCTGATAAGTTGTGCTTTGGTTGATCAGAGTTCTGGACTGAATGAGCTCTCTGAGAACAATCTCTGTAATGTACTTGATGGCCCTGATGGGAGTCTGAACCAGTGGGTGTATCGGGGTTGGAACATTCCGTCGGTGCATAACGCTGCCAGGATGCGACGCGAGAGATTCAGACAGTGAATGTTACTGCCAATTGTACAGAGACTGGTATGTGTCTGGAAACAGTTCAAAGAATTCAAGAAATGAAATCCACTTGAAAATAAACATTATGCAAACATCCCTACCTTGAGACTTGAAGAAGTCATCTAGATAACACTTAAGAAACCATTGCTCCTTCAATTTTACAAGATAAAGACAAGTGTTTTGGAATGTGTTAACCCTAAAAGAGCTCTGTGCATGTGTATGGGGATGGACCGAACCCCATCCAATTGTCTGATATCATCTCAAGCTCAAAACACATTGTGTTTCTTGTGCAAATTGATTGGTGCCTTTCATATGTTCTGACCAAAAATATTTGTAAAAGCATAACTGACCACAACGTTAGCAGTATGTCTGATTTGGCTAAACTTTGGAAGTGCAAGAGCATTAACCATATAATCAAATCTGTCATTGCCTGAGGTACATGTAGTTTAGCAAGGTCCATGGGTTTCACATTTTTCAGGACACATGCTGAAGGACTGACTCAAAATGGACGAGTTGATTTTGAGATATCCAATGTCTAAACACATTGGTCCACTACCACAAATCCCTTAACTACATACATGACATGCCCATTCTTCTTGACTGAGATGTTGCAAAGTGGATGGCCACTTGTTGGTCGTACATGAAGGAATATTCATGCCACAGTGACAGTGAGGAAACCTCAGGTAGGAGAAGTGGAGGAGGGAATCGACAGCAAGAACATGCTGCAGTGAGTCTGCCACCTTCAGGATGTATTCCAGCCAGCCATTCTTGTGAGCATGCAGTGACGGACCTAGTAGAGCAACAGGAGGAATGATGGCATTCTACAGTCGCTGGCAAAAAACACAAAACCAAGTTACTCAGTCAGTTTGTTTCCTGCACACCCATAATGTAGATTTCTGGACTGTCTAACGGACTGCACTACAAGAAAGCTTGTTGTCAGAAATAGTCTGTGCCAAATGTTCCACATGAAGTTACGGTTAAAGTTTGAAACATTACATACTCATGATTATTAAATATTCAGCAATTATCCAAAGGCTATTCAAAATATATTGGGGGTAGTAATTTCCAATTGTGTAGTGCGTTTAAGTACGTGTATGAATGAACGAATGTTATTGCTGTGACCGGCAAGCACAAGTGCACCAATTTAAAGAGCACCTCTACAGAAAACATGTTTTCTCTGATTTTATCTGTTCAATATGGAAGCATCCAAATCGAACGCAGTTTCCTTTGTCTTCCGAGCTCAACTATAACAAGCTTGAAAGGGCTTTTTTCTGTTCATGCCAAGATGCGAAATCTGAATGCAGACTGCGTCATTCAGAAAAAACAGAGAAAACGAGGGGAACAACGCATGCAGCCATTGTTTGTAGCCATTGTTTGGCACGCACAAGGATTTATCCACTACGAACACAGGGCAAGGGTTCCACTCGTTTTCCATGTTTTCCCTGAATGACGCAATCCATATTCAGAATATGCATCTTGCCATGAACAGAAAAAAACCCTTTTAATCTTCTTAAAGTTGAGCTCTGAAGACAAATGACACTGCATTTGATTTGGATGCTTCCATATTTATTTGAAAAGATAAAAACCAAAGAAAACATGTTTTATTTAGTTAGAGCATGGCTAGAGGTGCTCTTTAATACATGCATGTATGTGGCGAGAGTTCCGTATGCATGTACATGTACAGACAACACCAATGAGCATAGAATTAGAAACCTTAATTCACAAATAAATGTCACCCCCGTGACCCCTTTCAAACCTGTCCATTTTCCAAAATTTAATGGAAATTGGCCGTATGTGGAACTCTTTCCAATCACTGTAAGGAAGAACAAACTCTTAAAAGAAAGCCCACAATACTTGAGATAACAATGAGAACAACCAGGGACACTTACTTCACTCATGGAGGAATAAAACACGAGTGCACTGGGAACGGCGTACCCGACGGTCGATCGGCCCCCGTTTTCTGGATCATTGTAGTGATTTTGGCATGTTTGGTTGGTCACTTCGTTGATGGAATGGACTAGTACAATAGCCTGGGTAGAATTTGGCAAAATAGAATGTAATGTACAAGTGACAGATTTTTTCTGGTAAAAACTGTAAACATTTTAACATGGTAAACTGCGCACCCGACTTCCTTGACTGGCTACATGTGTTGTCATTCAAGCAAGCACGGTAGGCCCCTAATGTATGCACACTTTACAGATTACTAATTGAGGCCAATAAGGTTAGAAGTCGGATGCGTCCAGGTGCACACCACTGCCCCCCAAAAATCATTATTAACAAAACATTTGAAGACTTGATATCCAAGTCCAATGGTACCTTTTCAACCAAACAGCCATCCAAAATTAGTATTTGTATTGTTATTATTTTCCTTTAATAAAAAAATCGCCTCATGGGTTTAGACTAAAAAAGCAGAGTATAACTTAGCCTGGGATAGCCCCAAAAGCCAATTTTACGAGATTCGCAAACTAAGCAAGTTTATTACAAATGAACAGAAAATACAAGCACCAGTTTACACCAATTACTACACTCAAATTACCATAAATATTAAAGAAATAAAAGAAAAATAAAGTTCCTAATATATAATTCACCTAGACATTTATTGTTGTCATTTACTTTGGCCCTTTCGAAAATAATAATAATAATTGAAAGAGTTTTATATCGTTATAAATGATTCGTTTTGTCTTCCTGAAACTGCTTCACTGCTGCAAATAAAAGCTTCTCTTACGATAAGATAAACTTGCAAAAATTAAGTTTTTTCAATTTTTCTCAAAGAAAAATTAAATACAACTAAAGGTCTTTTTACCAGTCAAATGAACGACCTACATGTATACAACCGGCGTTCTCGCCAAGTGGCCCGCTCCCGATCAGCATGGGGATCCAATTGACTCGGTCCTAGATTCACTTTTGTTCAGATTTTATCAGCAAAAAGAGAAAATATTAATAAAGTTAATTTCAAGCACTTTCATTTACATCATCATCGACTTAATTATCAAAAATGTTGATTAATCACATGAGTAGCCAACCTAATGCGCCCTCGGCCATGGCTGAGGGCGTACTTCATGAGTGCTTTAGGGTACCAGTCTATCAAGCCCCATTGAAAACAATGTAAAATGAGCACTGTTCAGGGACCAATAACATGCATACCAGCATCTCTGAGGTTTCTGAGACACAAATTGAATGATGTTTAGACCCTAATCTTTCAAAAAAAAAAAATATGGGTTGACCAATTAAACTTTTAATTATTCCCACAAAACAAAATCACCCCCGAAAAGGGATTTTTCCAAAGTCTGATTGCAACCCTCAACTTTCTCGGGCACTTAGGAACATTTTTCAACCATACTTGTTTTTTTTTGGCCACTGTGCTCTATTATGAAAGCTCAAAGATCCAGGGAGTCGATCCTGGCACCGATTTACACAATCCCACCATTTTTGGGGCCCAACAATTTTTTTTCAAAGAAACTGGAGGCACTTTTAATGGGCTGGCCAGAAATGTTCACTTAAATTAGTAGACTGCACCATCTTTTACAGGTTCTACTCATGATTGCACTATACTGTATACACGCCCATAGAAAACAGATAAAAAATTGGACAGAAACAATGCCACCTGGTGCCACTCTCAGGGAGAGGTTGGCCAGTAGTAGGGACCTGCCGGTTTCAAGCCAAGTGCCCCCTTTTACCCATCGTCCCCCAGTTTACTCCAAAATACCAAAACTAAGCCACGGCAAAATTGAAACACCTCAAAACACCTGCGACTCACTTTTTAAAATTTCATAAAGCCATTTTACCCTCGGCAATCTGAAAACATCTGAAACCCCATCTCGCTCTTATGAAATATACATGTAGGTTCCAATTTTGCCGTGACTTAGTTTCTGATTATCGCGAAAAGGGATGATGGGTAAAGGACCCGCCTGGCTCGCAACGTGGCAGGTCCCTACTACTATGGTTACTCTGCTCAAGTAAATTTGAGATTAAAATAAAGAACCTTTATATAAAATAGGCATGGATAAAGAAACTAGGCCGCAATACCAACCTGTTTTATCAGGTTTTAGGCGTTTGAAAAAATCGTTTCTAGCGGACTTTGCTAAACAATATAACGTCTCATTACCGGCGCCCGCTAAAAAAAGTCACTCAAAGTCGGAACTCGTAAAAGCGATTAAAGAGAGTCAACGACAATTTAAAAATCTCACTTGCCAGTCATACCACCAGCTTTTAAAAATAGCTCAAGATAACGACATAGAATTTACGGCCACGGGCGCAAAAGGAAAAATATTGCGAAAGGACTTGATCACCGCAATTAAAGCGTATATTAACCCACAAGTGATTACTGAAGTGGACATCAGAAGAATTCGACGCTTCAGAGACAATTACAGAAATTGGGAGCTGATACCGAAGTTTTATGGAGATGACCTAGTTCATATTTTTTATTTTTACAGAAAGTATATCGAAGACAGGGCACTCACCGAGTTTAAGGAAATCGGCTCGTTAAAATTACAAATGGCCATTAAAATTCAGTTTAAGATGGAAAAGCCAGGAGCTGAAACTAAAATCGGCGTTTTCACATTTACGAGCCAAAATAATGCAGTCTTTTCTAAAAAGGAAATTAAAGAAGCATTGGATGAACAGATAACCCAACATAAAGAAGACGTGGAAGCTCACGAGCAGAGAGGCTCGGGTTGGGTCTTTGATAAAGTAACAGCTTTCTTTATTAACGTGGTGAAATATAACCCAGTCGGCGTGACTTATATTCCACTATCTAAATATTTGGCAGCTAAAACAGCAATAATTAACGTCCAAAATAAAGATTACCAGGAGAGTGCATACGTTGGGCGTTGAGATCTGCTTTAAAATAATATTCAGACAATGTCAAGCGTCAGTTGGAAATTAATCCGAAATATATAAACGCGGATAGAACCTCGACTTACACAGAAGCAGATGGTTTAAATTTTGCAAATGTAAGCTTTCCGACACCCATCTCACAAAGTCCACGTATCGAATCACAAAATAATTTAGCAATCAACGTGTTTGGTTTCGACAAAAAAGACGGTCTTTACATTCTTTATAAAACGAAGCGCTTAGATGAACCGATTAATTTCCTCTATTTTACCAAAGGCGAAACGAGTCATTATTGTTGGATTAAGAATTTCTCGCATTTGACAGGTAACATTGATAAACACGCTCATTAAGAAATATTTGTATTTCAAATGCCTGTCACATTTTCAAACTGAAAAATGACTCACCCGTCATCAAGAGGATTGCCAAGGAATTGACGCACCAGCGTGTAAACCCACTGAAGGCAAAAACATTTTACAATTTGAAAACTATAAGAACAAAGAAGAGGCACCTTTTGTCATTTACGCAGATTTTGAGTTTGTTTTAGAAAAATTACCGCCAACGGTACAAACGTGATTAAAACCCAGATTCACAAGCCTTGTGGCTAGTCTTACGCACTCTTTAGGTGTGACAGGGTTTGTACTTCACGAGAGACTTACAGAGGCACAGACGCAGCAATTACTTTTGTGCAATCGCTTTCCAGTGAAGTAAAAAAAATCAACGAAACATTCGCAGATCCCAAGCCAATTAATTGGTCTGACGAGTTACAAAAAATCTACGAAAATTGTAACCGCTGTTGGATCTGTGAAAAGCTTATCGACAAGACAAAAGAATTTCAGTGTCAGTGCCCAATTCCAAATGAACCAAAAACAAAGAACGAAAAAACTGCCTTCAGTTCCGCAAACGAAGCTGGGTTCAGGGAATTGCTTTGTGTGACGTGTACAAAGCCTATTAACAAGTTTAGAAAGGTCAGAGATCACTGTCATGTGACAGGTAAGTTCCGAAGCCCCGCGCACTCTAGTTGTAATCTCAAGTTAAAAGTCGTCCCGAATCAAACGCCCATTCCAGTGATTTTACACAACTTGGAGAAATACGACGTGCACTTATTTATGCAAGGCGCTCACGAGTTTAACGGGGAAGAAATAAAATTAATTGCTAAAAATACCAAGAACTACATTTCATTTTCCTTTGGCCAACTCAGGTTCTTAGACTCCTTTCATTTTATGGCAGCTTCGCTAGATCTGTTGGTTAAAAACTTTTCACCCGATGATTTTAACTTACTTTGCGAAAGGTTTCCAAATAACTCCGACATGCTTTTAGAAAAGGGAATTTACCCTTACGAATATATAGACTCATTTAATAAATTTGAAGAATCGCAACTCCCTCCCCAATCGGGTTTTAAACAAGCCTATTTATTGCGGCGTGTGTTCGACCAATCCAAAACTTTAATGTACGATTTCTATTACAAAGACTGAAATTTTGGTGATTTAGTAAATTTAGTTTATACTGACACAGACAATTTACTCGTTCAGATTCAAACCGACGATTTAAACGGCTACTTGAGTAAAAAGCGTACACTATTTGACTTTAGCAATTACCCGCCCGATCATCAACTTTAGGATTCAAAAATTAAAAAGTCATAGGCAAGATGAAAGACGAATTTGGTGGTCAAACAATTTCAGAAGTCGTTTGCATACGCCCAAAAATGTATTCGATCTTAACTACCGATCAAAATTGAAAGAACGCGAAATGCATGACAAAGGTAGTAACTCAAAAACACCTATCGCACGATATGTATAAAAGCTGCCTATTTGAACAGAAGCAGCATTTCAATGAACGGCAATTCTTTAGATCAGACAAACATCGAATGTACACCATCACGCAAAATAAATTAAGTCTGTCACCATTAGGTACTAAGCGTTATATATTGCCGAATGGGATAGATACATTGCCTTATGGACATTGTCAATCGAGGATTAGAGGATTTAAAGCAACTGACCTCGAGCGAGCTAAGCTATCTGTTAAGCCTTGTACAACTCAAATTTTAAACCGACAAAAAGAAAGCCCTCAACTCAGTTTTTGCGCAGTTAAAACTCAGGCGGTAATTCGGTGTCTTCAGGTACCACTTGAAGCTCTTCTTTAACGAAACTCCTATTTGGCCCATTTCATAAATAATATAAAGTGGGGCCCGTTTTTATCCGCCTGCCATTTACTCGTTTAAATTGACTCATGCGTTTTTCACTTTGATAAACGTCCACTGACCAGACCAGATCTGTTGCCCTTTTGACGGTTCCACCCTCTTGTTCACCTGGGTAATATAAATACCGAATGACCACGCTAGATGGATGCGGGTTTTTTTTGGCTCGCTTCACTCGCTCTTTGTGGTGCACTAGGTGTTTGTTTCACTTGGTCTAATTTGACGGCTTTTTGAAAATTCTCGCTCGATTTTAAAATAAAGTTAAGCAAATCCATAAGCTAAGATTTTAAAATAAAGTTACACAAATCGATAAGCTAAGATTTTAAAACAAAGTTAAGCAAATCGACAAGCTAAGATTTTAAAATAAAGTTACGCAAATTGATAAGCTAAGAAACCGACTAAAGCCGTCCCGGATATAATCCATATAAATTCCTGAATTTTTTATCCTCGGAAGGCGCGTAAAAATCGGATAATCTAGGTTCTGGCGGCAACGGCATTATATTTTTACCGGTCAATTCGCTGTAAGCTCGTAACGCTTCATCCACATTTACAAAAGTCTGCTGACTCGCATGCTCCTGTCGAATTTGTTGTTTAAAAAATCTAACATATAAACGCGGTTTTGCTCCCAAAGAGTTGCCTGTCACATTCATGGTGGCCAGTTCGTTCTTCGGGATCTCTTGTTCAGGATGTTCACACATACATGTAAGAGTCTTCCTTTTTCGTTGTCTGTTGATGATTTCCTCTGCTGTACCTCTTTCAAAATGGCTTTGTAGTCGTCAACCGAATGCTTCATGGCCTCGTTTCCTCCAAGAAGATATGTGCCGTCGTCAGGACCGCTCATGATGGAGGGGGTCAAGGTACACGACGGTGTTTTACAGGATGGTGCTGGGTGATTCTCGGGACCCTGGCCCACTTGAGGAGCTGTGCCACTGACAGGAGACTGGGGAGCGTAGCACGAAGAGGTGTACGGGTTGCTGCATTGCCAGGTGTCTGAAACAACGCCCGAGGCTGATTTTCTGCGACGGGCTGGTGCCGATCAGCTCGTGGAGTCTCGTCTTCACGTGCGTTAGCAGCTTTACCACCGTTTTCCTTGAGGAGGAGCACCTTCATCAGCTCTCTGAGACATTTTGGTTTTGCTCCATCCGTTCTTGCCTCTCTTGCATCGCCATCATTCTGGACTGGATATCCCCAAGGATATCGAGGATGAGTTCCAGGGTTTGATCCTGGTGACTCATTCCCCGGAGCATATCCTTGACCTTGTCTTGATGGGTCGACAGCATCTGCCTTCTCAATCCAGCCAGCGCAACATCATCGTCCGAGTGGTCACCTTCATAGTTGTTCATCCCAGATGAAATTAGAAAAATCATTTTACTCATTTTCCGCATTGAGGTCAAACGGTCTCAAAGTTAATTTGCTGCCAGTAGCTTCAACTATATACATGTATTGAAAGTATTGTTACAGTTTTTTTTTTCAAATGAAATCAGAATAGAATTTCTACAATCGTGAAATATAATTTTGTACGTTCAGAACACATTTTCCAATTTCCAAGAGTGGTGAATTAATGCAAATTACCTACCAATTAAAGAGTAATAGAAACCAATTCTAGGGATATTTCCATGTCAAATAACTAAGGTCAGGTGTGATGGGGACACGAAAATCTCACACTTTTGGACCCCTGTTTTCTAGAATTACCCACATAAAAAAAAT
>NW_019091535.1:0-156436 GCF_001949145.1 Acanthaster planci | reverse complement strand
AGTGCAGGCAGCCCCGCCAGAGCAAGCAGCTCCTCCAGCGGAGAGGGCCATTTCGGCTCCGATAGGCCAGTCAAATTGCTTGGCGCTATTGCGACCTGTTTCCTTCCCCAACGCCGACGAAGAATCGGACTCCCTGGACAAGGCAAGTGATTTTAGCCCGGGAACTGTTGGTCGATTACAGCAAGGACAGAGATTTGAGCAGGGTTCTGTCATGGTTGGAGGTGCGTGGGCAACGACCTGCTTGGGAGGTGTCATCTGAAAGCAAGGAACTGAAATTCTGGTGGGCCCGGTATGAACAGCTAGAGGCAAGACAGGGGACATTGTACATCCGCTGGGAGGCCGCCAAACCTACGGACCGGGCTCGACTGAGAATGGTGATCCCACCAGGAATGAGGTCGGCAGTCATGAAGCATTTTCATGACGAGAAAACAGCTGGTCATCTCGGAGTTGCAAAGACTTTTTCCCGACTGTGTCGCAGTGATTTCTACTGGCCGTCCATGCGACAAACTTCGCGCCGCTGGATTCAGAGCTGCCAAATGTGCCAGAGAAGAAAACAGCCGTCGAGGACAAAGCAAGCAGAGACGGTGCACTATCAGGTAGGGGCGCCCCTTGAGAGAGTCGCCATGGACAGTGTGGACCCTTTTCCCGTGACGGACCGCGGGAACAAATAAATCATGGTGGTAGGTGACTATTTCACAAAGTGGACGGAGTGCTACCCCATCCCAGACCAAAAGGCCTGCACTGTGGCAACCAAGCTGGTGAAGGAGTTCATAGCCAGATTCGGCATTCCACTAGAGCTGCATACAGACCAGGGCATGGATTTCGAGTCTGCGGTCTTCGGAGAGATGTGCACCCTCTTGGGGCTGAAGAAAACACAGACGACACCATACCATCCGCGCTCAGACGGCATGATAGAGCGGTTCAACCAAACAATGGAGGCAATGCTCAGTCTTTGGTCAATAAGGCCCAGACAGACTGGGACCGACATCTGGCATTGCTCACCATGGCGTACCGGTCCTGCGAGCACGAATCAACAAAGGAGACACCCAATGCAATGATGCTGGGTCGGGAGGTGTCCATGCCGGTTGACCTTCTAGTAGGTGCAGGTGCCCCATCAGACGAGACAGGAGTGACCACCGACTATGCACAGAAGTTGCAAGGCAGACTTCAACTCGCCCACGAGGTCGCCCGGGAGGCCCTTAGCAAAGCAATGCGTTCACAAAAGATACATTACGACCGCAACGTATCTAAACTTGTGTACCGCGAGGGAGCCGTGGTTTGGTTGCACTGCAAACACCGGACGAAAGGTCAGTCTCCAAAACTAGATCTGCACTGGGCTGGATCTGATGTTGTGTATCGAGTTCAGAAAAGCCCCCATGCGACCCCCCCTTGTGGTACGTGCAGACCAACTGAAACCCTACTATGGAGTCACGAAGGAGGTTCACCGGGGCAGTCTTCCCCGCCGGGTCCTCTGCCGGGGCAGGCCAGCCTACTTCGCCGGGGCAGTTAACCCTGCTGACCCACCCTACTTCACCGGGGCAGTCACCCCCGTCAGTGCAGCTGGGCATACCAGGGCAGTCACCTCCGCAGGTTCAACCAACTTTGCCGGGTCAGCCGTCTTCGCCAGAGCAGCCTTCTTCACCAGGGCAGCCGTCTCTGCCAGGGCAGTCACCCCCGCCGGTTCCACGAACTCCGACCAGTCATCGTCCGCCAAAACCGCAAACTCCACACTTCCCACGCGCTGGAGCCCACGATAAAATCATTGGTACCCGCGATACCGTTGGTGGCCTTACGTGTAACGGGACAGCGCAAGTCGATGACAGTACTAGTCAGGGCACGCAACAACGAATACGACGGGGCAGAGCAGTGCGAAAGCCAGCACGGTTTTTGAGTAACATCAGTTCAACTGAGGACGGACTTTCTACCGACAGTGTGGCAGACGAGCCTACAGACTCCGCCTTGTTCACTTGCAAGAAGTGTGGAAAAAGCTATGCCAGTGAGTATGGCCGACGCCGTCATATGAGGGCAGCACACGAAGGGAAACAGTATGCTTGTCGAGTCTGTGGCAGTCTATTCCGCCGCCCCGAGTACGTTGCCTGACACATGAAGGATCATGGCCAGGAGGCCACATCAGGTGCCTGCGCTGGTGGCGACACCGAGCTTTCATCACCGACGCCGAGCGGGTCTGCCAACCAGGATCAGACAGCGCAGGTTCGGAGTTCTGTCCGCCGAATTACCAGTGACGAGACGGTAGGAGCTCACCTATACATCGATGGGCGGTGGTTCACGGCCCGCTCCGTCCACACCGTCGGTCTTACCGAGTGCGACCCAACAAGGAGAATTCAGCCCAGTGGACATGGCAGATGTGTCAGTGAGGTAGCATGTCAGGCTGAGCCGGTCTTCATGTGGTAGGAGTTTACCACCCGCATGACGGAGTCAATTGAGGACCAATGCTGAGGAACTTATACCATTCGCGAGACTGAATCAAAAGGGATACGCGAACCTGGTGACATTCTTTGGAAGACGTGGCACCGGGAGTCTTGACTCCCGGACAGTAACTCTTAGGCCCTAGTTGTTTCCTTCTAAATTCCATCATTCTTTTTCACGTTCTGGTAGTCACCAGAGATTGCTCACTACACTCAAAGAAGCCCATACTATGTTTCTGGATGAAAACCCAACCCATCACATTTCATTTTTCAAGTTTGCTGAACTCAGACCAAAACAAGTCCAGTTGCAATCCTTGAGTAAGGCAGGCCTTCAGATTCCAACTGATTTTCGCAGTTTTCTTACCCTGGTTGTATGTGACCAGAATAGTGAAAATTGCATGTCAGGAAAATGTGATGAATGCCCAAGGATAGGGAAACTTGCTCCTCCTGATGACACTGCTGAGAAAAAATAAGTTGGCAGCAGTGGGATGGGAAAGTAAATTGACATGTGTTCGAAGGAACTGAAGCAGACTGCTTTTAAGTACTCAAAGAGCCACAGATGAATAGAAGAGAACAATGTATTTTCAACTAGGCACAAGTTTGGATTATAAGGAGCTGTGGTTAACTAAAATTTAAACATGATTGGTACCTTACATACTGTACATGCAGTCATGTCCAATTGTAAGGGGCACGTTTTGAACAATCTTTCACAACACCCTTTCTTTTTCTTTTTGAGCACTACATGTACATGTACATGTATGTACAAGTCTCCTACATGTACTGAATACCAGTGCGACCATGCTCCAGAGGATGGTTCCACCCAGTTGACTAGAGATGGTCAACTACGGTAGCGTGTATTCGGATACATGTACATGTATGTACACATAACTTTGGTCATTGATTAATTCACTCCAGATACCTGCAGTGTACATGTTGGCTATCTCAATACTTCGGGATCATGCACATGATGCCAGATGAAGTTATTTGGCACACATGGTCAATCATATTGTGATTTCACAGCTCATTAGGTTATTCCTAATTCGTGGTTTGTAAGTATGTAATTTTGTTAACATGTTTAACGTTTACTGTTGGATATATATGGAAGCAAGTGTTAGCTCGCACTGAAGCAGGATTAGAAAGTTTGAAGCCAAGAAATATTCTTGAAGCAACTGCCTTGTTTCTGAACACAACTCGGGGTTCACAAGTTAGAAATTTCATGTTCTTTTCCAGTAAATTCTTGTTGCTAGGTACAAAAATTGAATTATCTTTCAGCGAGGCATACAGATGCATTGAGTTATGGTTTATTTTATATGATTNAAAAAAACAACTGCTTTTCAAGAATTGGCATTTTCAAGGTACATTTCACAAGTGTAATACCGTTACCATTTTTTGTTATTGTTACCACTGCCTCTTTTTGAAAAATGACCGAGTATGGAATATTTGTAAATATCAATACTCTAAAACTGCTGCTACGATAAAGTTGAAACTATAGGGAAAACAGACATGTTGTCTTCATGTTATAGATTTCAGAGGATTTCCGTTTCAAATTATGTTTGAAAAAGTTCATTTTCTGACGTAATTCTGTTACCGAAATATTTTGGTCCTTGGATCTTTCTACAAGTAGTACGTTTCAATCTTTTATTACTGGTATATATGATGGTAGGGCTATAGCCAGACCTCATTAAAGATATTGTCGTCAGGTAGTTCAAAGGACTAATTCATAGCATGGAAAATAACAGTCAATTTTGTTCTGAAATGTAATTCCGTTACCGCAGAATTGCCCAGTAACGCGTATACGTGACCGTGTAAGTACTCCCGTGGCCCGAGCCTTTCGGTGGATCAGCCCAGCCAAAACCCATAAAGGTAGACTTGTATTTGCCATTGGTCATGTGTAAGTTGTGCGCATCGTAATTTTTTATTAGGGACAGGTACGTAACCGTTGTCGTTATAATAAACAGTGCCTAATCCGTTTGACAAAGTGTCGCAGGTCTGTTTATACAACTTGTTTGAATCGACTCCATATAAAAGACACGTGTCTGTAAACTTCCGATGATCGTAATTATTGTGTAAAGCGTCAAATACGTCGTCGCTCGGAATGGGCATTACGCAGTCATAAAATTCTTCTCGTACCGTGTAATATACGTGGAAATTAACTAAGGCAGACACATATGGATCACGATCAGACTACAAATCAAAACCCACGCCGCAGGCCGTCGTCGCGCAATAGACCGCGAATTTAAATTGATTTTGATAAAACGAAATTGGCGCGGTCACCCAGCGATTGACGGCTTCGTCCGTGGTGACTTTTGGTAATTTATACGAGTGCGTTAAATTTGGAAACTCGGCGGTAAACAAGTTATCTTTGTTGACTATGATTGATAAATGACTAAAGTTGGCTCCCATTTATTTTATACGTCTTTATTTTTATTTTAAAGGAGGTGCCGTCGGTTGGGTCGCTCGATAAGCAGGTGGTAGATCTTGATATCGGACCGACTTTGTAAAACTTACTCGCCAAGTTTTTTCATAAGATCTTTTTTAAAACCACCGCCCATTCGTTGGCTAGCATTTCTGCTCTTTCGCTTACTTGTTGTTCAAATTCCTCTTTGCTGGTTGATTTAGTTTCTTGTAGTTTTGTAGACGTACTCGATCTGATCTTTTCTTTCATTTCGTTAAACTTTTTCAGTTCGGATAAAATCAATACAAGTTCCTCTTGAGATATGTCACCGTCTTAAAACACGTGTGATACGTATTCCTCAATTGTATTTAATTTAGCGTCTGCCAACATTTGAATTTGATTGTGCTTTTTGGTTTTGTGAGTTAATCGGCGAGTGGCGTACTTTAGCACCGTGTAGGCACTGAACGCACCAATAGCGATGCCTTCCATCACTAGTCCCACGGGTCCGGTAACGATGCCTAGAATTGCTGGAATGCCGACGGCTGCTGAGGTTGGGCCTAATGCTTCTACTCCGTATTCCACATAACCGACTGCGGTGAGTATACGTTATATCGTCATCTTTTTATTATATACGCGTTTTAAAGAATGTCTAACTCGATTAAAATTTGACGAAAGTGAGGCGGCGAGGCCAAATTTTGGGGTTCCTGTGTCACTCTCAAATTTCGGTTTATTGGAAATCTCCAATTTGCTCATGAAAAGACCTGGAAGTACAAAATTATTAATTCAAACAACCATGAATCTTTGGTTCCATAAATTAAATACCAGTTTCCATGATCAATGAAGAGTATTGCTGGTGCTACATGTAACTTCAGATGTAACATGCACATGCTGCGGATTTTCAAGGTCATGCATATACTGTACACGTACAATAACAAAGGTGGAGGTACACGTGCACACCACATTGCAAATTTGACATTCAACTTGCACCCTGCTACATACAGCCACCGCTATGACCTTATATTGGCTATTATATAACTCGCTATATACATGTAACTCACCAGTCGATGTAGCCAATCTGCCCCTAGCCTAGCCCCCCCAACCTTGCTGGTATAATTCAGCGAATCCACAGACCCATTCCAGGCCCAGAACCCGACGACTGCAAAGTTGTCTAGAAGTTTTGGAAAGGATCCAAGGTTGGCGCGAACGACCAATTTACACGTATATTCATGGGCACCGGAGCTTAACTGATTGCAACTTAATCCCTCTATTAATCGATCTGGACTATTAAATATCTACCCATTTGCATTTATCTATAACTCACATAACCGAGACATTAACATTTTATAAATGAATGCATTATTAAACCTGGCACTATCTCTCGTGTCCGCATAGCATGTCCAAAACACCAAGATTACTACACGGCAACGTACCGCGCGCGATTCATGGACAACATGAATAGCGCCCTCATGTGACTACAGAACTTAACAATTAGCAAACACCACATTATTCAAGAGCTCACCTCGATCGTTTTTAACAGAAAAAATCAATTCACTGATATTTCTGTCTGTTAACTTTTTAGGCGTTTTACACAGCATGGGTGTTGGGGTGTAGGGCTCAGTAGCAATCACGTATAGCACGTCTAAAGACTGCCCGTTATAAAAGTTGTCAAATGTATTTAATTGTTTGCAATGAATAAATGCGAGTTTTAAGGGGTTTAAATCATATTTGCCTTCATAAATAACGTTGGGTAAAAGTTTTATTTTGGGTAAGTTCAATAGCTTGGACACTTCTTTATTTAGTCACAACTTGAGATTGGGGTCAGTAATGGCCAAAGTCACCCCTTTAGATTCTGAGTGAACCTTAAAAGAAACGCCTGGGATCGAGTTTAACAAAAAGTCAAACCAGTCCATAATATAATAACCGGGAGATACCACGATGCTTCCTCTTTGACCCTCGGGTAATGGTTGAGATGAGCTTCGAGAATGAAGTCTATCGTATATAGGTTCTGTTAGCCCCGTCAAAAAAAGTCTTTTGGTCAATTCTCCTCTGGGTCTCGTGGGTTGTACGGGGAAGTTTGTTGTAGTTCCAGTTGGGGGATTCCCTTCATAAATTTCATCCAAGGCTTGTCTCTGCCCCTCGAGCAATGAAACTGATCTGACGTTTTTATCGTTGACATCATAAGCTAAACGAGCTCGCATTTCTGATGGTTGTCTTTGGTTCAACTGCTCTTCTAAGTTGCGATTTTGTGGTTTAGCTGCTCAATTTCCTCAGCGATGATTCTGATTTCTTCTGCTAAAGTGCCTCTTTTATTTGCTTGGATCAATCTGGTTTCGGCTGTTTTTACTAATTCTGAATTGGGAGATACTTCCGTTCTTTCCTCTGAGGGTATTCCAAGCGGTCGTATCCCACTCAATTTCAGTCGCGTTTAAATTTGTTACGTTAAAATATCCAGCTTAAAACTGAATATTCTTTACTCGGACGACTTTGGCGTTTTTAATGACATCTTTCAATTTAAATTTCTGCTCGCTTTCGGTTAAGTGAAACGTGTGAGTCTCCATTTTATTATATACGTTTTGAAAAATCTTGTTTAGCAATCTATAGGTTTTTAGAAATCTTGTTTGGCGAGGTTTAATTTGTCGAGGGCGTTTGTCCAATACTTATCCGAAACTCGAAACAGATCTGTTACTTTTAAATCGTCTTCCCCGGTTGCCTCTTGATAACATAACGCGATTAAAGCCCATCAACGACCTAGCTCTAGATCTCTTGCCATCTAAAACTCGATTTAACACGTAGTCTATGCGTGCCGATTGTTCACTGGACAATTCAATGTTAAGTTCTCTCAAAGTCTACTCTGATTTTCGTGGTGGTGGTTTTTCCCAAACGTGATGATGGTGGTATCTATCTCCCATCTCTTCAGGGGTGTGTGAAGGAACCCAAGCAATAAATCGTCCGCGAATTCGGCAAACATAACTGTCGTCCATTTCAAATATTTTGTGTTGGCAGGTGTCTTTAGGTGGTGACGACGGTGGTGGTCGTGGGTCGTCTTTTATACCGATTACGTAACAAATTTCTGCGTGTATCATTTTATTTAAAGTTTATTTATTTAAGGAACGAGTGACGTAAAAACAACCCCAGTTATTCCGAAGAATAACCGAGGTTCAATCGACTTCTAATTACGTGAGAAATTCAAATTCAGATGTACTAAACCGAGGTTCAATTGATTTGTCTAAGTTAATCGACTTTTAATTTCGCGGGAGATTCAGATATGCTAAATGCTTGCAATGCCGATTTATTTGAAATTAGTCCGTCGTTTCTAATTTTCAAAATTGCCGCTGTCACTCTATACCGAACGCTATCGCCGCAAGACAGTGAGCTGTTGATACCGTAGCATACGTCTTTTGGACAAATAAATGATTGCGCGTCGCATCTCTTATTGATAAATTTATCGATATTTGACGAGTCCATGGGTCTTTTCGGAGATCAAATAGGGAGGCATAGGGATCTGTTTTAACGTACATTTGGTTTTTAGCCGTATAAGGTGGTTTAACTACATATTCGAGCAGTTCAATTCATCGATATCGCGACTGGCTTTGTAAGCGTTTACGGTGTTAGACGGGAGATTCGACTCTTGAGATTCGATGAATCTGTAAACGGCCAAATTTATGTGATCGCGTAGATTTGTCGTAGGTTGTTGTATTTGATAGCAAATTTGTCGGCCTTTCATGTTTTCGGGCGTTTCATCTCGAGTGCCGTATTTGTAAAGCGGGTTTATGCCATAACAGGGTTCTATATCGTCATAATCAACAGGTGTTTATTTTGGCCGTTGTGGTGGTAAAAAATGGCCGAACTCCATTGACTCACGTGGGTGCCTTCTTTAATCACGGGTTTTGAAATGGTCAATTTACTCGGGTAAAATTAACAACAATCGGGAGGTATATAGAGAGGGATTTTTCTTTCTCATGTTGATTTTTTTTTCTGACATATCAGATAGGCGTATAATAGTATCACAAAACCAAATACAATTCCAGACTTGGGTCGAACCATAAAGGATTTGGGTTTAGACAGGCGTACATAATTCAGGCAGTGCGAAGCCCTGGAGATTTAAATTTACGCACAATCCGCTTGTTGCGTCATTTCTTGCAACAATTTTTGTAGACATATGAACAATAAATAACCTTAAAAGCTGGCAAGGACAACTAAGTTAATATTAATGAAGTAGTTATTTTATTCAGAACAATTTTTAGTGAACATACGAACATTAAACAAACATGATGTCTCTTTTCCCTATTCGCGATTGTGAAGTACACTCAGTGTGCCTCACAATTCTAAGAGTATAAGCCAAGGCCAAGCTGAAACAATATTATTCATGTATTCTGAATAATTATTGGCCTTTGGAATGAAACCAGCCTAGAAGAACACACTTATTTCAAAAATACTCTTTATTTTATACTCAATCTGCCAGTGAATATGAAATGCCCATTACATGCAAAAAATCCTGGAAACGTGCATGGGAGGGGAGACTGCGCTGCTAGTTCTCTGCTTGGTCCAGCCCATAGACATAACATTTTATGCTCATGTAATGACTCCACCCTACCTAGCCTACAGACATTCATACCGCCCCCTAGAGTTGATAACAAGCCAGGTTCGTTAATAGGGATTTTTTTTCTTCTCATGTTTGGAGGAAGTGCGCGTAGCATGCACAGCACCACCGGATCCGTACGTACGTACGCTTCTTTGCTGAAATGAAGTGACTCATCATCGTGCATTATATCCTGTATAGTCTCTAAAAGTGTCGCCTAAATCTTCCCATTCGTTTGACGAACTCTCTGAAATCAACATGGCAGGGAGCGGAGCTGCAAAATGTGGATTTATTCTCCTGGATGCCCTGGCATTGGTGCTCGGTAAAACACTTTTTTATTCAGTTGTTCGTCAAAACTTTGTTCACATGATTTAGGCCCCTATGCCCAACTTCATGAGCGTTAGGCGCACATCAAAATTCGGGGACTGTCCCTGTATTTGGAGAAGTCTTGGAAGACAGAATGTCTCCTTAAAAGGGGAGACAGCGTTTCCCAAGTGAGCTTAAGTAAACAATATTCATATGCCATTTTTTATTTTTCTCCGAAACTTTCAATTCATATTTAGTCATTTAAGTTGTTTTTATGAACTTTGTGCCGTGTCACTTGTCATATTCATAAAGAATTAATTAAAAAAAAATTGTTTTGATGCAGCCTTTTCCCCACCCTTTATGTGCCATTGCAGACTCCGGCTTGTAATCCCAGACGTAAACGGTAGAATTTTTTCTTTACGGCAGCCTTGGGTGTGTTCCTCTGCTGAATCCAATCATGGAGGTAGAATATGATCCAATTAAGGCATTAACAGGATCTCCAGAGCAATGGCAGGATCCCTTTGGCATGCTCACTTGAAAAAATATTGTCCCCATATAATGGAAATTTTCAAAGTACATGTAGATATTTTCATTATATTGTGAGTGAGTCAGACTTACCAGTCATGTAACTCTGTGTCGATTTGGCACCAAAATGAACAAAATTGGTCGAGGGGTTGTGGAGATACACTAATTTGTATTTTTTTTAAAAGCCCTTCTTCGGTTCAGTTTCTTAATGATAACTTTTGGTTAGTCGTGGCACCATAGAGGTTGATCGTTGCTACGTGCAAACAAACGTGTAAACGTTTTAAATTGCTAATAACTCTTCAACTTTGTACTGCATTTCCTGTCTTCTTTCTTTGATAGGACATCCAAGAGAAGACATTCAGAGTTGTAATAATTATGACGAAGTTGGCTCATTTGTTTTTTGTTACTGTTGCCATGGCAACTCCTATAATCTTCAGTTTGATTATACATGTAAATAATAAAAAAATCATTTAAATTTATAACATGTATTGTACATGACAAGAAATATACATATTTGTTTTGTTTTGTGCAAAAAGTATCCGAATGCCATGTTCTAGTGAGAAGTTATATTCAATTTATTTTGTTTATAAAAACTTTCACACTGTAAACAACCAAGTAAACAAATTCAAAGCAACATATTTCTTGATTGGCAGGTGCTGCAGAGCTTCTTTTTTTCATTTCTTGTGACAAAGTGTGGTTGCCTCCTTAGAAAAATGATGCCTCCATAAAGTCATTGTAATTTGGTCTGATAACTAAAGCAAAATGAAGTCAACATTGGAGCAGAATATTTAGCGATAGTTAGATTCTTCAATGCTAGATTGTGCGTAATACTGGTACATGTGTCTCTTTGCTAAATGGAAACTTTGTGCATAATATGAAGTTTTGGAAAGTCAGAAAGTGATTGAACCAGTTTTACACTGAGGAAATGAGGGGAAAGGGTATTCTAAATTAGCTATTGCCACAGTCAACACACAATTATGAACAAAGTAATAAAAAAAAATCAACAATTTCAAGCTCAAGAAAACTTCTGCAAAACGTTCTGCACAGGTACCATAAGTGCACAAGCTCCGCCACCACCCACCCCCCCAATTAATGTGAAACTACTGGTTCACCCCCATGTATATTGTTGTCAACATGAATATAAAGTGTATAATTTCTCAAATTTTAATATAAAAGAAACAAAATAGAAGGTTGGGCTTACATGAATGAAATCAACCTCAGTCCCTACAAAATCAATTTATAAAGTATGGGGTTCACAAGTACATGTACATGTACATGTAGCTGAACAGTTGCCCAAAAGAATCCCCCCGACCACACTTTGTGTTTGAATGTACATTTTTTTTAGTCAGAATTAAGAGGAATAAAGTCAGCAAATATAACAGTACTTTAACATTTCTCTTGAAAAAAAAACCCTGTAAAACACAGCACTTAGAGATGACCATAAAGCCATGACACCATAGACAAAATCACCCAAGGTAGTCTGTATCTGCCCATGTACGGAGGCACATGTGAGGCTACCCCCCGCGACTGCCATGTTGAGGGCCGCCCCACACTCAGGCCCAGTGGTGGCCGTTCGGAAAATCATAGTGCACTTTATCGCTCGGCGGTCAAATGCGCTCACACGATCTAAACCTCAATCTTTCTGAGGTGTTTCTGACCCACATTTTTCAAAAATGATTGCTAGTTTCTTTTTAGATGTACCGGAAAGCCCCTAAAATGCCACTTGAAATAATGCCCGTTTTTAGCGGATCAAAACTCCCAGAAAACTTCACGCTTTTTCGCAGAACTTTCAATGAAGAGTTCAGGCAACTCAAACCCTTTCCACAAACAATGAAAATAGTGTGGTCCCTGCGGCTAGAAATCAATCTTATTGCATCGTGTCTATACGGGGAGTAACGCGACCACGTTTTGTGCACAAAAACGATCCATGCGCACAACGCGTGCACAGTAGCCCATTTTGGTCCCTACATACATGTATACATGTGGAGGAGCATTCTTTCTTTCTGGGGACTGATTTTGTCCCCAAATGAAGGGACGGTCTTCAAGTTGTGAGGTACGCCTCTATTGGATTAGGGGCCTAGTTTGCGCATGGGAAAGAGTTCCATCATGCAGACAACTCTAATTTTCTCTTAAAATGTTATAACAGCCATCAAACAGTGATCACATGTCTTAAAAATTAATATTTAGCTAGGAAAATTCCCAAGCATTTACTTAGGAAACAGTTTTTTAGACATCTTCATAGGTTTTTGCACAGAGGCATCAAGTGTTATCCTACATGTACATGATAGGAAACTATTCCCTTTATGAGTCTATATTGTACATGTACTAGTATTGCATATTCAGATTTTACATGTGAGTATTAAATGTTGCTGTTCATGCTGTTAAGTGTACATGTACATGTATGTACATATAAGTGGGGTCTGACTTGGACCTCCACTGCACACCTGTATGACCTGTATAGAGTGCCAAAGTGAACGTGTCACACACACACTTCTGTGTGTAAAAACCATTAGCGAGAGTACCCGAGCGTGAACCAACGCGTCCGCGTACTCCATTCGTTTTTATAGCATCTACTGGTTCTAAATGACGTCACACTTCGACACTCAATAGAAATTTTACATGTACATGTACGCGCTGCGTGCCCACATAGCTAATGGCCCTAGAAATGTAGTTCCAACTTTCCTACTAATATGGTGTTCTATGAGAGGGATCTGTTTAAGTGGCCAAATTAAGAACTTGGCTACTTTTACAGACATTAATTGGGTGTTGCCACAGCCTCCAGCTGAGATTTTATTGTTTGTTGCCAAAGCAAGGAAATAACTAACAACAGTACAACTTATGTCTCAGTTATTTCTGTAGAAATACCAGTACAGCCTACTGTACTGAGACGAAGACCTTGAGAGACACGCAGTGCAAAAAAACAGTCAAAAACAAGGTCTTGCACATTTCACCTGCAAAGTTTGAGGTCAATTTTTTGAGGGAGAAGGACTTTTCCATTAGCCACAGTACACTGTATTACCATTTTCATTGAACATGTTTTATCCACATGTATACATATGCATTTTGTTCAGTTTGAGTCCTCTGGGAAGGTATTCCTGTTGTCCTCACACAAGTTGTTTGTTTGTCCTTCTGAACAGTTGCAGTACCGGCAATATTGTTCCGTATTCCGGGGCTAAAATTGCCCATTTACCAGCGAGGCTTCTTCTGCGGTGACGAGAGCCTGTCGTATCCCTACAAAGATTCTACGGTGTCGTCAGCACTGTTGTATTCGGTGGGAGTGGGACTTCCCCTTATTCTGGTATGTGGAATACCAGGATTTGCTGTACAATGCAAGAGGGATGTGGGTTTGTTGTTTCTCCACCTTTGTTTCCTAGCCATGGGCCCTGATTGTATTGTTCTCAGAAGAGGCTCTTGTTGAACGTTGAGGAGTCAAGTTCGAGGAAGTGAGCAGTATAGAGGAGTGTAGCTTGAACAATGGGCATGGGTTAATTGGTACCTACATGTACATGTATGTGTAAGGTCAGACAGCATTACAGGAAACTGCCTGTGGCTAATCTGGGATACCGCTTGCAAACTCTGACTTGACTGCCAAGTGTTAGCAACAGCTTCTTCTAAGAATAGTAAAGTTACCGGTAGGAGCCATGGCTTGGACAAAAAGAGGTTCCAAGCTGGCAAATTTGAAATTTATAACCCCAGGCTTGGCTCACACGTACACGTGTGAGCCAAGTATTTTTTCACGGTGCAGTTTTGTGTCTCCTAGCCAAATTGTCGGGATGGGAGCTTGCCATTTTGTCGACAGTTGCAAATGACAGCTGAGAGCTGAATCACCAGGGTGTTCAAAAAATTACATTCGTCAGATTATTGAATGTTGGCAAATTGGATACATGCATGATGGGAAAATTTACAAGTCTTCCATTCCACCTGCTGTACAGTCTAGTGTTGCCCTATGCTATTATACTTTGGACTCTTTCCCTATCTGATCTCAAGAAAATGTCTCTCACTTCATTTGTTGGTTTCATGACAGTCATTACTTTTTTGTTTTAGCCATGTCAAGCCTGTGTAGTTTTTGGTTTCATTCATTTTAGTTCATTCCATTCAAGAAGCAGGTTGCAAAACCAGCGTTTACTTTGAGAGGTAAGGGGGGGTAGGATTTATATAAGGAAGATGGTGGACGGAAAGGGTCAAGGTTGAACTGTCAGACACACAGGCAATCCCCTTTCTTTAACAGAGAGGACGACCAAAATTGTTCGTAGTTCTCGAAGGTTGGCATGGTGGAATAAGATAAGGCAGAGGGTTCGCGGATACACCATGTGGAAAATATCTCTTTTGAGTGTGTGTGGTTCTGAAAAGAACCGGTTACTCGACGTTTACAAGAGTTTCTTATTGAGTGCATTATGAATGGTACTAATGAGTTTACAATTTCTCTTTCTCAACACCTTTTCTTTTTTTGAAAGCGATCTTGGGCATTCATTAACATTGTACCTGTAAATTCTGAGTACTCCACAAAATGAGTCATGCACATGTACAGTATACATGTACATGTATATTATGCATTTGTAAGAATACACCTGCCTATGGAGCAGTGCACTCTCAGTCCAGCTCCATGACTCAGTGTACAGTACATGTACACGCACAGCTGTTCAGACCTTCACAACGCTGTGTTTTGTGCATCAGCTGTACTTCTGAGGGTTGATGGAAGTTTTGCTGGTTGCTTAAAGTTAAACTTTGTGGTGGTTTGTGCAGTTGTATATTAGCCAAAAAAGATTTTACTTCATTTATTGGGAGGCTCCCTTATTTCTAAAGTCAGTCCAACACTTACATACACAATAGATCATACATTGTACATGTACCTAGTGGACAGAAATATACTGCAATGTCATCCTAAGATTTCATTGGGCTTGGGTGGGAAAAGTATACCGGTACATGTACAGTTGAACCTCATTACTAAGAGGTCCTTGAGACTTGGCAAATTACCTTGTTATAACAGGAACCTTATATTATCAGGAATGAAAAATGAAGCATTGGGGCCCGACACTTTCCTTGTTATTAGCAGAATCTTGTATTGACAGTTCTTAATAGGGTGTTTGTAAAGGTACTTGTATATTCCAATTGGAGGACTCAGGACTGTTAAGGACCTCTTGAGGTTCAACTGTACCTGTATGCAAATACATGTACATGTATGCAAACATAACACTGATCATTGCAGTCATGGTTTGACAGATAACCAACTGGGAGGGGGGAATGGGTGCCCAGTTCCAGTAAAAGACATGTATCAAAGTCCACCCTTGGTGATTGAAGGTCAAAGATTTAGTTGTGCATTTGTGGCGTGAGTAGCTATGCACATTGAACAGGTTGACAGAGGGATATGAAAGATCAGAAGACAGGAAGACAAGGATTTTAGCATTAAGGATTCTGCCTTCATCTTTAATTTCTAAAACCCTTATAATATGCAAGGTTTTAGGAAGGATTCGGCAAAGGGCATTAACCATTACATGTTCACTGGATATTTTTCTATGAAGCAGCAGACCCCCAAATGAAACTGAATTGTACATATACATGTACATATCCAACATCCAAGGCATTTTCTCTGAGAACCTTTTAACTGATCCCTGAAATAGAACCCATGGAATATTATTATTATTATTATTATTATTGAGTGTTTCTGGTGATGAAACCAAAGATTCCCCAAAAGTGCCCCAGAAGAAACCTGTAGAGAGGAGATAGCAAGAGGATGTGCAGGGTTTTGTACATGTAGGTGGAAGGAAAACTCCAAGAAGTTGTGTTCTTGATAAAAATCAGAGTCAGGTTGATACAAAACCCAATCCACATGTGGACAGAGCTGGGAAATGAACCAGGCCCACTGAGGCAAAAGGTGAGGAAAGAACCACTACGTCAACCGAAATGTACATGTAACTCTTCCAGTTTGGGACAGAAAGGCCAGGGATGAGATTTGTCAGGATTTCTCCTGATTTCAGGATTTTGTCATCAGGATTTTCTTGATTTCAGGATTTTTCAATTAATCTCTTTTAATATGTGCAAAATCCCGAGTTTACCATTATGGTGTTTTTACATAGTTGATATATAAAACACAAGAAATGGGTTTTTAAGGATTGCCTGAAGCAAACATGAACGTATACCAGGCCCCGTGCTGCCGCGGGATCCTCAAAGCCTCTGGGGTTTATCTCATGGATATTTCATTTTCCTCTAATCTCACCCCTGAAAGGCACACTACACTGGAATTGTAGTCCAGGTGTTCTAACCTCAGTCCATATTACCAGTCAAACTTCTATCTTTCGCAATGGCAGATTCTACTTACAGAGGTGACCATCTTTGCCTATCGGCGTCGCCAGGACACCGAGTATCTCCCGCCGGGCAGCTTCAACCGCTGCTGCTGCGATGTGGTCATCCCGCCACTCCTCTACCAGCTCCTTAAGTACGCTGCCCAGTTCTTCTTTGGCTTCTTTGTGACGTTGGCTGTCTACGACATCTCCAAGAACGTGATCGGCCGGCTCAGGCCCCACTTCTTCGACATCTGCCAGCCCAACTTTGAGGGCTTCAACTGCACGGAAGGGGGACGACCCGTGTACGTGGAAGATTACGAGTGCCTGGGAGACAATGAACACAGGATTGAAGAATCACAGTGAGTTTTGCTCAGTTTTGTGTAACATTGTTCTTAGAAATAAAAAGAAATTGGGGGTTTTTGGTGTGAATTGAATTGACTGATTCCTAGCTTGATATTAACAGGAACTCCACTGTGAAATAATCACATTCGCTGTGATTTTTGTGTCAGTGGAAGTTCTAGATTAGTTCAAGATTTTGTTCCAGGATATGGGTGTTAACCTGCCTACTCTTCATTCAGTTAATGAATGGCATTAATACACCATTGCAAGGCAGGTTGAAAGAGGTCACATAAAATTGTGCAAAAAATGCAACCTCCAAAAAAAAAAGTCTAGACAAGATGACATAAGAACTCACTGGCGTTGGCAACTTCATATGAACAGTGGTGAGGTCATTGGTGATTGATATATTTTATTACGCTGTAGAATGGAAGACAAGAAATGTGTGTTGTTTCTCATTAAAATACCTTCGTGAACTGGTTGACGCCATCAGAGCCAAATAAGCAATTTTGAAGTTTGGCACCCGTGTTAAATTTGCTGTATTTTTACACATGGGTCTTGAGTTCACTTTGCTCATCCTGAGATAGCTCCTGCGTCTAGAATTATCCAAAAACACAAAGTTGCTCTGTGCTACTCTGTAGGGAAACAGTGTCTGACATTTTACATGTGCAACCATTTCCCGACTTCCTTCTCATGCTCAGAAAATTTTTTTCTTTGTTCTCCCTTCATCCTCAATCTGTCTCCACCCTCGGCAGTCGTTCCTTTCCATCTGGCCACGCGGCAACCTCTGTCTATTGCATGCTGTATCTGACGGTGAGTCACACCTAACGGTACCCTGTCCCCTCCGTATGTCTATGTACATGCACTCCCCCCAAGTGCTCTTTCCAGTGATTATGCACATCCTTTTTTTTTTTGGTGGGGCTTAAGCCTTGTTTCTTGTGGAAGGGAACTCCTAATGATCCCATATCCTTTCGGGGGGGGGGGAACTTGTTATCATTGTTCAGCCAATCCACACGACATCCGGGACTTCAGTCAATTTTTACTCTTGAAGTATGAACCGGGTTACGCTGTGCCCGAGATAGGACTGGGGTGTTTGTGCACTCTGTTGGTGGATCCCAATTATAAACAACTGTCGTTTAGCCAATCTGTAATTCTGCTATTTAGCTTCCGTGGTGTCCACCTAAACCAGAGCTTAAGGAATTTTACCTGTTTTTAGTTGACATGAGAGTTTCATGACCCAACCTGTCATGTGGTTGAGTTAGATAGGACTGTCATATTCTTGGGAAGGTGGGGGAGAGGGGGGGGTCACTGTAGTGCGTGAGGCTGCTGTGGCTGGTTGACACACTTGACCTTTCAGGGATGTCAAGGGTGACATATGAAAGGAGAAAAACCAGCTCATCAAATATCAGGTGGAAACAGCGATGCCTTACTCATCAAACTCTTACAAAAACCTCTGGCCATGGAAATAAAAATTACAGTTCCATGTCTTCTGTCAAACCACAGTAATGTAGATATCCCCTCTTACCCACTTCAATATTTGGCAGAGACCCTTGGTACTTGAAAAGTACTCTACTACAATGCTACCCCCATGTTACAACTTCATCAACTGTAGAACGATACATATTTTTTTATAATGGGAGTGGTCAAGACTGGTTTCCTCCACACATATGAATGGAGGGAATGGGAACCAGTGCACAGCTTAACTTGTATGGTATACAACTGACATGTAGCTTGCTGGCATGCCAACATGTCCGTCTTTTTCACAAGGAGATCAGTAATAACTCCTAACCAAATTTGCTTAGCTTTTTTCTTCATATTTTGGGCTTCTTAAACAAGCGTAGACATCTTTTGTCGTCTCCTCACAGCTGTATCTCCAGTCACGTTGGAAGTGGGGCGACACAGCCTTTCTGCGACCCCTGATGCAGTTCATTGCCCTCCTGCTGGCTCTCTACACCTGCCTAAGTCGCATCTCTGACTACAAGCACCACTGGAGTGATGTGCTAGGGGGCGCTGTCATAGGTGCAATCATCGCAGTGCTCGTGGTAAGAATGAAATCTGTGCTAAATCCCAAATGTTCATGTTTTGCCTGTGACGTAGAATAGATCATACGTTATTTTTGCAGTACTAACATGAAATTAGCGACTAACTTTTGTTCCCAAATTCAGTTTTTCCCAGTGAGCAAACTCTGATTTGTTTAGTTTTAAAGTAAATACTTACTTTCACTCCTTAATTATAAATCTTTCATGTAGAACAAATAATAGCAGAAAGTAGCCATTGTTTTTCTGATTTAGTCCCCCCCCATTTTGGGATGTATCCCCCATTTTGGGGTGTGTGTACAATTTAGTTAGTAGTTTAACTACAAGATTCACCTTGTCTAGCCTAACTTTGTTGCACAGGGAATTCATAAAGTCCTTTCCTCTAACATGCCTGAAACTATTTCAGCATGCCTGGAACGTTACAAGTTGCACATCTTCATTCCAAAAAAAAAAAAAAATTGACACCGTTTCAGTTAGCCCACAATGACCATTTTATATCATTTGACAGTAAGATTGGCATTAACCTTTTCTATACCCGCAGTATTTTGGTGTCAACCCCCAAAAGAAAGGTGAGTTGACTGTGCTTTGCTGATGTTGCTCGTGTGAGGCCTGGATTCCTTTTTCTTAATGTCTTGTAACCGTGTGCCATGTTCTTAAGTTGCTACAGTATATATGTTAGTGGTTTTCAGTGATTTTCCAAAAGAAAAAAACACTGCATGAATTAGTGTGAGGAGCTCAGTGATTTGGATACTATGGGCAGCTACAGTGTCTTCAAGACCACAGAACGAGTCCATTCCTGCAGGAAATAATCCAATAAACAAGGACTGTGGGACCAGTCAAATTGACAGATTACCCCATCAGCATATTCCACAGGGTCAAAAAACTTTGTCCCATACTTCAAAACGAAAAAAGAACAAAGCCTTCTGTTAACATTGGCACGAAGTTGGTGTACATTTTGTTGTCCTTTCTGGACTTAGTGGACTATAATTGGATTATGTTTAAATTCAGTGATTTCATTTTGCCTTTATGCATGTAGATAGTGAGCCAACATTCCATGCTACATGCACCATACATGTACCATCGTCTTCCCGTACATACAGTCCGTGTTTTCGCTTCCTGTACAGTGAATTAAATTATGTATACATGTAACTCAGGAACTGTCTTCCTTCTGTCGAGAGGCAGTTGAATTTGACTGCCCATAGTTCCTGACACTGTTTGGTTTTTATGTCCAGATTTGGAAACGACCTTTTCGTTGTGAATGTTTTCATGCGCTACTCAATCACGTCCTTGCCATGTGATGCAGATCTGCCAACTCCCTGAATCACAGAACTGTTTTCTGAAAATTCAGAAGTCATATTGTTCATGAAAAATCGTATTTTGCAAAAAGAGCATAGGCCTATTCCTCCACATGATCGTTTTGACCACTTGTCTGGATTGGGTCTGGTCTTAGTAACTCGGACTAGATTGCATCAACACTTCACCCATAATGTAATCACACGAGAAATGCTTTATCAAGGTTGAAGACTGAAATTTCCAACCTGAAATGATCACGTTTTTCAAAATTTGAAATCTTGAAATGCACATCCCATGTCCAGGATTTTGGAATTTCCTGGCGCAGATCTTGTCGCCTGCTCGTTGGCCGGCCGTAAAATGTCTCAATCCTTTATTTCTGCAGATTTCTAACTTAAGGATTGATCTTGTCAAAGATTGCATCCAAATCGGACCCTCTTTAGACAAGTCATACACAGGTGTTGCACTGATATGTTGATGAGTCTCTGTCCAAAAATTGTTTGAAATCTCGTAAAAAACGACGCACACAGAACCTGTAAAAGCTGTGCAATAATGTACGACACAATTTCCTTTGCCCAGCACCTGTTGCCACGAGGCCCTCTATCGTGTGAAAGCGGACAAATTAGTAACCTTATTTCAAGCCGCATATTTACGGTGGTTGTGAAATGTGCGCTACCTAAACTACTGGAGATTGTCATTACTTCCACTGACGCACAAGCAGCTTTAAAGAGTCCCACTAATGCAACATGAATATTGATATTTCATGGGCAGCCAATCACAACATAATGTTGGATGGTTGCCAGATGCTTTATACACACAAGGTTTGTTCACGTGCGTGCATATCCTGTAAGCACGTACATGTACATTGTACATGTACATATGAGACTATATTTATAGCATAACATGCACTTTTCAACTCACAGCAAGACTTACCCTGTTTTTAATTATTTTTTTAATTTTGCGGGGGGGTGTTGTTTCGTGGCCTTGAATAGCTGTAAACAAACTTTCATTCACTAAATTCAAGAGTTAGCCTCATGTCTTGTCGGTATTCCATTGCAAACTCACTTGCATCAGCTGTCATTCATCGATTGCTAGGAACAGCAACAAGACCTAAGCTTAGCAACTCTTGGGCATTTCTCACATTTCTAGTTATATTGTTCACAGTGATGGTGTAGATTTGTACCTTTGGTCCAGCGACACGTCTTTGTTCCTTCTTTACCCTCTCCTCCCTGTATCCCCAACCTACCGGTACATGTAAACCCCTTTCCTTCCCCCTCCCCATGCAGAGCGTCGGAGCAACGGACCTCTACCGAAACCGCAACATAGGAACATCCAGTCACCACAATTCCGAAATGGTCTTCATGGAAATGAACCCACGTTCGACTCGTAACAAGAACGACGGCTACCTCTGAGGCACGACGCCGTTGCCTAGTGATCAACTGGAGAAGAGATTGGAGTATATTTGTACCCTTTTTTGGTGGTAGTGGTGGGGGGAGGGAATAAGGCAAGCCTTCAGCAGTGGCTTGACACTGTGTACTTTCTTGGGGTTTGGGGCTGTAAACTATGCCCTTGAATGGCTTAGCATCCGAATTAGCATGAGGCCACTGTGAGCGACTTGAAATGCCAAAAAGTCACGCTAATATGGATTAAAGGATTTTACTACTTACAAAATAAAAAAAAAAAAGCCCAGTCTTAATGAATTACAAAGATAACATTTCACAGAGCTTTCAAGCAGGCAACGTGGGCCGAGTTTTTGGATGGTCTCTTTGTGACATGAGTTCCCTACTCATTGGCCAGAACAGGCAACGTTGGAACTCTTTGGCCATACTAGTAAGTATCAACTGTAGAACAAATATACACAGTGCACAGCACATGTCCCTGTGGGATTTGCCAGACTATGGTGCTGGATCTCAACCACACAAATGATTTGGTGCCCACTTTTGTTTTCAAAGAGTGTATGAGCCAAAGTCTTATTTGCACTGTTATTGAAAACAAAAATTTCGTCAAAGCCCAATGCTGTCTCAGAGGCTCTGTGATTTCCATACAGGCCCCATGCTCTTTGAAATCAAAGGTCGGGGGCAGGCTTGAACAGGGGAACAAACAGGATAAAAGCAGTTCCTGAGTCACAGGACCCACGTGCCGTTCCACATTTGTGGATGTGGCATAAGAGCCTTCCTTTTTTTTTCTGCGATGTGCAGTTTCTATTGCCATTACAACTCAACTTGTACATGCGTTCGCAAAGGAAAGTCTTACCCTGCACGTCGCTGTCGGCCCAATTTTGTTAATGTTTTCAAGGCCTGGGATTAGTTTGGATTCTGGATACACACTCAGGAAGGAATCCTAATTTTTCCCCAAGGTCTGGTGGAGGCTTTTTTTGGTTTTATTTATACGTCATGTATTTCCACATTTGTTGGAATATAGTATTAACTGTGTATATCTATGCCTGAAAGGAAGAAAAAAACAAAACGGAATGCATGTACAATTCATTAGAGTTATCGCTATTTTAAGTATTTTAGCTCTGTTTAATATTTTTAGGAATGCTTATCACCAACTTCAGAAAATGCTCGCTTTGAGGGCTGTTGAGTTATGGATGCGTTAGTTGGCAATTTAATCGTATTGTAAAATCATATTTTATGTGTATTTGCTTGACAATTTTGAAACGTTTCTGTTCAAAAGATTTAATGGTTGGTATTTTAATGGCAACCCAACCTGGGATGGGCCAACTGCCAGTTAAGGGGACTAAACTCAAATTTACCTAATACATGTTTAGTTGGAAAGAGTTCCATATACGGATGCCAGTAATTATTCCCTACGGTGACTTAATAGCCATCAGAAAGCAAAAATACATCCAGAGAAGTTCAGTTTAGGAGGGACAGTACCGAGTTGTTTACTCAGAAAATACTCAGAACTTTTCAGACCAGTCTCAAGGGTTTATGCAATGGGTGTCAAGCGGCGTCCGCATACGGAACTCTCTCCGTATATTTCATGATTATAACTCACCAAAAAAAATAAAGGGCAAAATCTATATACAGTTTCAAACAATTAGAATTCACCAAACATGATTAATCCACAGGGAGAGCAGGGTACATGTAGTTCTAATAATAGCCATGTAAATGCAAAGAAAAATAGTTACTGACACAGCAGAGAATGTGCCAATAATAGCCATGTAAATGCAAAGAAAAATAGTTACTGACACAGCAGAGAATGTGCCCGTGGAAAGGGGCTGACTACGGTCAAACAATATTGCAGTCGGGTCTGCAGGGTTGTCGCTACATTGGCCAGCACCGGTCGGTGCTAGCCACCACTCAACATTACCTGCCAGCACTGGGAATGGAAATGAAGCTTGCCAGCCAGCACAGATCACAATGTATATTAATTATGACAGTTTTTTACCATTGGGAGAGAAAATGGGCTCTCATTGTTTTTTAAATTTTCACAAACAGCCAGCACTAAACAAAAATCCTAGCTACAACCCTTCAAGTTGTGGTAGCAAAATGAAGGAAAGGTAAAAAGAGTATTAAAGTTGGAATATACTCACATTAAGACTGCTCAAGCCGGTGAACCCTTCCAGAAAAATGCTGCCGGTGGGTGGTGGTGATGCTAAGTAACAAATGTAATACATTGCAGCAAACCAAGGCAAACTCTCTAAACATAGAGAACAAAATCACACCACCACTATGTCCCAGTCATAAGTCCATGCCCTACTGGCCTAACAGGCAGCTTTTTTAGGCCTGGTTACTATAATTTAAGAGGAATGCTAAGCAGGACTAGACATGTTTAAGGAATTCACAGAACTCCTTAATGAGCTAAAGAAACAGTGCATGTCTCAAAGGCACAGAGCCAGGGAAAAGCTCCACTGTGAAGAGTGAGGAACAAAGGTACATGAACAATAGATGCTACACAGTACTGGGTCAAGACACCAATCCAACTTAAAGGTGCAATTGCATGGCTTTAAAAAAGGAGCAACTGACTCCAGTTTTGATACATTATAAATAGAATTTATCGAGCTGCTTGCATCTGGTTGATTTTATCTCTTTATGATCAGGAAAGCAGGTCAGAGTGATGTACACTTGACTTGACAGACTCCATCTCAGAATTTGGGGGCCACACTTGCCCATACTTGTCAGGTTATTGTCTTATTATTGATGCACTTTTAGAACTTTTGATGAACTTTTTAACACCAAAGTCAAGTTTTGCCTGATAACTCCTAAACACTGTGCACTATTTTGTCAAATCAAACACAATGTTGGAACTACAGTTTGTCAACTTTTTTCCCCTGAAACAAGGACAGATGCCTCAGAGGCGTTTTAGTGTGGCACAGGGGCCTTTCTACTGTCTACCCCCACCATTGACAGTAATATTTTACTCCTGTGTGATGTTAACCTCAGGTTTCCTCTTCAGTCACGGGGTGGGAGACAGGATATGCCAAGTTTCCTCCTTTTTTTTTGACGATCAGTGCTGTGGTTTAGACCTGTTCCAGGTGAGCGCCATTTCAAAATGTCAAGAAAACGTCAAACAGCTGCCCCTACCCCACAGCCTTGCTGTTTATAAAGGGCTTCTTGTCCTCCTTTTCAGCAACAACAAATTGAAAAGGCTCTTTATGTCCTCTTTTCAAGAATTTAACAAAGGGCTTACCTAGGTAGAACAAAATATGCTACCCTCAATTAAAGATGTTGCTGTGCATAAGGCTAGCAAAGCCTGGCGTGGTTTTTTTCTACGATAAAGTCCCTGTGTATACCAGATATCATCTCTGGTTTCAGACTGTGTCTTTTTTTGTCAAAATCCAGGTCTGCTTCTGGGAAGAAAGTCTCCTGTTGCTGTCCCTTGTTGAGCAAAACACCTCACAAGAAATGATTCTCATTTTGTGCATGGTCTGACAACTAACTGGTGCATTGATACTACTTTAAAATAATGTTCAAGCTTTGAGGCAGTGAAATGGACTGAAATGGTTACATTTTAGTATTTTGTACAAATTGTTAAACTACCAATTTTTACAGAGGAAAAAGCAACTGTTGTACACTGTCCATGCTTTCTGAATTGAAATTTTGTGCATTATGCCGTGCTTTTGTGCACCAGAAAAATCACCTGTATATTTTTAAACTGCACTTGAATGAAACAGCATGTACATGTACATTTTATAAGCATGTAATTAGTGTATACACACAGTTTTTGAAACCATGTTGAATGGTTGAGATTGATATATGAATGTGCCTGATAATTGTGTAGAATGTAAATTGTGTTCCATACATAAATCTATATTATACTTAGGAAGTGTACACACTGAAACTATTTGAAGTCATATATGTCAGATTGTTCATTAAATCATCTTATCCATTGCATTTATTTATGGTTGAATGTTAGATGTATCCCAGTGGAAACAAAAGAGGGTGTGTTTCTAAATGATATTGACAGTCCTTTAGTATGAACTCACCACATAGCCATGCAAGTTTATTTGCATCTGACATGGAACACGCAAGTACGCGCAACGCATTTACTCTGGTGTGTATGGGCTTCGCATACACGCGGAACATGTGCAAGAACCCAGTTGGTAAACTTTGTACCAGTCTGTCTCTTTTGGTGGATTACATGTATGTTCAAGACCAATCCAGTAAAGGGTAATCAAAGATTAATTTTTTCCTCACAAGACATCTGAACAAAAAGCCTGGACCTCGCACATTAATAGACAAAACAAAGCTGTTTTTTTATTTACTGAAACCAACTTCTTTATCTGTACATATTAATATATACATATATATAACTTAGAAGAAACAATGTACACATTGCGTTAGTGACACATGGAAATAATGGACTGTACATGTCTTGTTGGCTGCATGTATATGTACAGTGTACATGTATTTTCAGACGCAAATGAATTGAGAGGCCAAATTAAAAAAAAACACTCCTCAATCTTCACACACCTGTACCAATGATTTCATGGTACATCAACGAAGAAATGGCAGATCTTGCAAGTGATTCATCTTTTCCTGTTTAGCGCAACACTATCAGGGATGTCACAATCCTTTGCATTTCTCATTGGAAAATGTCCTTGACACAGATGATGTGACCTGTGATATTTACAAACTGTAAAAGTTACGGTTCCTGTATGGAGTCCTGCTACTTTCTCTGCTTACACGGTAAGGGCTTTTATCTAGTGAAGGTAAAAAAAACAACAGTCACATCATCTGCAGCTTACCAACTGATACAATCCAAAATACTGGTCATTTGCTGAAAAACCCTCAACCAAATAATATGATAGTTGTACAGGGTGTCCCCATAAAAAGTATATCGAGATAAAAATTACATTAAGATGTCAGACGTGCATTGACAGGAATGGTGGCCATGTGGAGGGCACAGCGCATAGAGTAGCAAAAAGGAAGCAGATTAGATTGATTTAGGTACATTCCTTAATTTCAAGAATGTGTTCTTAAAGCAAAGGCATTTGGTATTCTGCACACTTGCATGGTTGAGCCTTACTAATCAAATATGCAAACTTGTGACAGTGCCAATTTCAGTTCTAGTTTGTTCATTCATCTGTGTCAATAACATCACAAGCTGTATACCACTGCAAAGAGGGCAATCTGCCCTTTTCAGAGATATATTTCTATTCCCCGTACATGTATATAAAGTAGTGTTGCTATTAGTCATTTTTATCTTGGCATACTTCTTATGTGGAAACCCTGTATAAGGCAGATTAGCAAACAATACTTTGGTAGCAAGAATTTATGTGGGCCTACATTTATGCATGTGTGTGTCCAGTTCATGTGTGTCAACATGTCAACAGTAAATGCTCTGTAATCAGCCAAGATCCTGAACAACTTGGCTGTAAACTGGGATTTCATTGACATCTTGAAGACATTCATGACACCTTTCAACGACAAAAATATAAAATATTTCAGATCCACAATAAAAGTGGGCACTATGGTAATATTTCATCTTAGACAACAGACCAGACAGTTCTGATGTTTGACATATTCCGCATACAATTCTTTGCTATACATGTGTATGTACTGTACATGTACTCTGCAGAAAATATAATACGACACCTTGTTGACTTGCTTTTATGAGTATACATGTACATTCCAGGAACAAACATTTTATAACATCCAGCTCAAGGACAGAACAACACAAAAAAACAGAACCTGTACACAAGTAGAGTGCCTCTTATATTGAAGAATGAGATAATAACAGACACTTGTGAGGGCTATTTCTGCCTATGCCAATGTTCAGATGTGCTCCTTTGTGATGATATTAGAAGTTTGGATGTACCCTTGGCAAAAACTTGTTTGCGTACTGCGCATTAAATGTGTGCCCACACTAACTTTCTTCAGTAAACCTCACTAGGCCATGTAATATTTCTGCAAGGAATTCACCAATCAATCCTTTAAACTTAGGCAGGCATATTATTTTCAGTGTTGCTGTACATGTAATATGGATATCATGCCATAATTCATGCATTTAAAACATTGGCTGTAGAACGTGACGAGCACACATGTAATTACATGAACAGCCCAACCTCATTAATGAAAGCACTGTTTATAGAACATTACGGTTATACAGAAATTTTTAAATCCCAATCCTTTGTTCTTGATTGTTTTCCTTCCTGATAATACAAAGTTCCTGTTAAACAACGTAATCTGCAAAGTCCAAAGGACCTCTTGTTAATGCGGTTGAACTGTACATGCCGTCCCCACAGTTTTGAGGGAAATACTTAACCCCCCCTTCATCACAATCCCTTCATTTTTCAAAGATTTTCTGATCAGGTATATAAAATTAATTCAAAGAATAACAGGCAGTTTGAAGCACCACAGCACTGTCCTTGCTTATAAGTTTGAAGATAAGATTCTAATACATACTGTTTGATCATGCGAATGAGCTAGTTCAACCTTTAAACTGTCATTGCTTCTGAGCCCAAAGATATTGTATTTACAAAGAAACTAGGTGCTCCAAGTGCATGTACATATGTACACAAATCAACATTGCAAAGTGACTGCAGCAAAGTCAACTGGAAACCCAATGTACTTAAAAAAGTTCAAGAAAAAAAAATGAATATTGCAAGAACACTGGGTTTGTGACTGTTCCCTTGATCTGAAACTTCACTTTTGGCTCGCTTTTACAGCATGCTGGAACATCTTGTGTTGGTGGAATGAAACTGCAAGTGCAAAACCTATTCTCAATTCAACAGAGTTCAATTCTCCATTTCCAAGCATCTGATTGCAGTTGACTCCGCTGTAATACTGGAATACCAGTGTGGAGTTTTTACAAACAACAAAATTTCACTAGTTCACTCTGGAGGACGTGAAAATACCATCTGGCTAGGCACATTCACATGCTAAGCTGACATGTTAAATTGTTAAGACTTGTCACTCAAGTCTATGGCAGTGGACATAGGCTGTTTTCTGCGGTTTTGTCACCACTGTCACCACTGTGGCTGCCACCTTGTCCCCAGCAGTTACTTCATAAAAATCACTTCCAGCTTGGCTTCCATGATAGTAAATCATGCATAGGACGCTTTCTTGCTGTATACTGACTCGAAACGGCAGCAAGGAAACAATTTGTACAGTATACATGTACATGCATTTATATGTCAACGTGCATTACGTGTTTCGCTTTTGAAGTGAATTGTTACATCCACTTTCCTTGTCAAATAATTCCCACTTTTCCATTTTGATTATATTGATATGAAGTGTGACACTGCATATCAGCTGGATCAGATTTCTTTTTTTTTTGTCTTTTGAAAAAGAAGCAGTTTCTGATAAATCACGTTGTGAAGAACTAACGCTGTTTTTATACTGGGCAATGTGTACTACAACGGACACTGGTTAAAAGCACAATCAGGCACCAGACTATTTCTCACTGATGTACTTATCCACAAATTTTGGCTATGCAAATGATCTAATTGCCAGGACAAGAGAGTGGGTAGCCTTGGGGGTGCACTGCTGACCCCATGGGTATGGGGTTGCTCTGACCGGGCCTTGGAAAGTTGCACAGTACAAAGGAAAATAATGAGGTAAAGCATAATTCAGGTGACTCTGTCAAGTCAGCATTTGAAGGTGTTTGACTTGTTGCCATTCATTTTCAAATACTGTCCTCTTATGTGCGACATCATCCCGCCAAATGTGGTTAATAAAGGACAGTTAAAAAATTAGGCACTATTTTCAGACTTCCAAGGAACATACACATATATACATAAACATTTCTGTTCAAACCCAGGTGAAACCGATTTGCATGTCTATCATCGATTTTTGAGACTTGCAAAAACCCTGTTTTATGGAAATTTGGAAAGTACAAGTGCACCAGCATCGCTAAATTGTTAGAATACTGGATCAATACATCTGCAAGTCACATAGAAAGGTTAGAAAATATCTATTTACATGTATACTACAAAAGCAAGGAGAACTGGATAAATTCACCCCAGGAAAAATGCCCCTCTCCCTCAAAAAATATTCCTATATCATGAATGGAGAGTCCCTTTGAAACAGCAACCAGTAGTGAAATTAGAATGGAAAAACCTCAACTGAATCATGTGACCTGCTCTTTGCGTAACACGAGACTCTTTATAACCCCAGCTTGCACATGTCCTTCTCTTAAACACAGACACAGGTAAGCATGAGTGCGGTAATCAGACACACTGAGTGAGTCCAGCTGCTTTTAAAGGAAGAGTCTGTCTGAACACAGAAGGCAAGCTCCGAAATCTGCATTGGCAACAATTCCTATTACTGACAAAGGGCATTAGGGAAGACCCCACTTTCTAAAGGAGGGGGTTTAAAAATGGCAGGTCCTTTGCCAAATCTAAGGAGGAGGCAACAGGTTAATTTTTAGCTAAGCAGCTACTCAGAAACAATTTCCTCAACAAAATGGATCCGTCCATACAAAACAACCTCCATTTACAACACTTCATGCATGTATGTCCCCTCTGATTGATTACAAACTCCTTTGGTTTTTGTATTGAGGGGGTATTCCGCCCTTGATGAACTGAAACTGACACGTCTGCCAATGATCTACTGAAACTGCCTCAGACCAGAGGATACTTCAGACATTCTACACTTGCAGCGTTCCAAAGATTATCAATGCACATAATCTACAGACTTGAAAGAACTCTTGACATGGGTAAAGAATTTGCAAAACATTCTGCAGTAGAATTCATCCAAATAGCCAATACTGAAAAAAAGGGGAATTCCCCGCAGAATGTAAAATTCCTGTACCATTCTCTACAGGATAGGTATACGTGCAGGCCTTATCCCTAATCTGTGTATAACTAGAACACTCTAGCTATTGACACGATACTTCATTATTACAGTCTAATCCTACTGTGACAGGAAGCATTCAGAAAATACTTGCAAACCTGATGATGCTGCTGACTTGCTGCAGGAAAGATAAGGTGGGAGCACAGGGGGGCATTATCGTCAATTATAAACATACCATGGTTCACGTGACCCTTGACCCCTGACTCTGAACTGTGACATGACGGCACCATTCAAAAAGGCTTCGTAAGGCATTAGCATAGGTTAGAACCTTGAACCCTGAAGAAGTTGAGAAGTGTGTCCAATTCAGCAACCTGGAAGGGAAAAAAAATGAAATATTGGGATACTCCACCTGTCTGGGTGACATATTTGAGATAGACATATTTTCCCTGAATCTGTCAAAAATGCATGGCTGCAATCCATTAATGATTATTCTATATAATATGGCTACATTTCTGCAAACTTGTTTCCCTTAACTGATGGATTACAAAACATTGAACACCTGATAACCAGATCTGAAAATAAATCCATCAAGAAGGGAAAAGGGAATCCATGTCACACAAAACCAATAGATAGGGTTTCTAATCCAAAGCAAGGAGTTAGAAGGTAGCAAGATGACTTATCAGCTAAGTACCGTAATTTTCAGAATATAGGCAGCGCAGAGTATAAGCCGCACCATGCAAAGATCTGCAAATTGAGATTTAAAGTTGGCATATTAGCCGCACCACGGTAGCAGCACCATCGTACTCACGATGTCCAACACGCAATCTTCAAGTGAAGCAGCGCGCGAAACGAGGGTTGCTATTAAACCTAAACTTTCTTAAGTCCTTGGAATTACCAATTTTGGCGGGCTGGATGAGTGTCCTGGCTGGGCTTTTTCAACAGTCATCAATTGATCAGTGAAATGATAAACAACATGGATTCCACAATCACAAAACAGAAAAAAAAACTGAACGCATCACATGATTTTAGGTGTCAACAGTACTTATGGTACATTTAGTCTATTCAGTCCCTCTGGACTGGTTTCTTTTATTTCCAGCACGTGAGTAGAGCGAACGTAAACGACGACCAAAGAAAACATGACTGTCTTGTCCCCTGAGCGCCGCACTGCTTGCACGCGTGGCTGGCCAGCAGCCCAGGCTAGGCTGTGCTGAGGCACGGCGTAGCGTCAGTGACCGATTTCATTCTTCAAATGTTGCTGTACAAGCAGCTACGAGTATAAGCCACAGGGGCATTTCTCAGCGTAAAAATCAACGTATAAGCCGCGGCCTGTATTCCAACAATTACGGTTGGCATGCACGGCACTTAACTTCACCTAGACTTGGACTGTTCACGGTTTGCATGCTTCAACCACTGCTTTATTCTTTACATGAAAAGCACTTTCACTGGGTGTTATCATGTACATGAGGCTTATAATTCTATTTTGTAGGAATGTCAAGTGCCAACAGGTTGGCCCAAGGAACAATCAGTCATCACATGCTCATTTCTGCATTTGAACTCTCAGACAAGGCACAGCCAGTGTTGTAGCAACAGGGGGCTGGGGGGGGCATGTGCCACCCCCCACAAATTCCTGGTGCCCCCTACCCCCTGATGAATTGATATTGAACACTAGTAAAAATCCTAGCTATGCTGCTGGGCACAGCCACACGTAACACATAATCGGAGCTATTCAAATGCTTTGCATTCTCAGTAAAATCCGAGGATTCAGCGTACTGATGATGCTAGACAGTTTCTCTTACACAGTGGGGGAATTTCTCAAAAATCACTTCAAAACACATGACTCACATTGGAAGTAGACGGTAATGTTGAGCAAACACATCAAGCAGTTTGTCTAGCCTCCACTAGGTCTAACTAAGCTCCCTCCCCCCGCCATGTCGCATCTATTGAAACACCCCGTACCAAGCTTGACACTTACTTTGTCTCAGGAGAGTATGTCATACCGCAGGTAACTACTCAGTCCCGGTGGCAGGTTCAGCATGTCTAGGTCGTTAGTGTTGGGGACCAATCGACGGATGGCCAAGCGGCAGGTGTGCTGCAGGGTCTGCACCTCCTTGGGGGCCATCAAAAAATGCACCGTGCCATTTCTTGTCCTGTAAGAAATTGAAATAAAAATGTAATTCAGCTTGCCATTTAGAACTGCGATCATAAATGCATGCATATCACATTTTGTGGTGAGAAAATCAAACAATCATACTTGCTTCATACTGTTTCACACTTAATATGAATATGAATGTACATGTACATGATTGGATGATATGAAACCTTACGTGTTTCGTGCAAATGCGTACCATATATAAATGGCATTTACCAATTATTCACATTTGTGCTTATCCATGTTGCCTTTGGGTTGCTTCTTTTTATCTGAGCATAAAATGTCAAATCAAGACTTAACTTAAACCACATGAAGCTTGATTATCATGACAAAACAGAACAGTGTTGTACATGTACCAGTAACCAAAGCATTTTCAAGAAATCAAGTAGGAAGTTATTTTTTCCTCCTAGCCAAGTCAGGTGACTAGTACAATTTTCTTCAGTCAAGTCCCGAGTATTCAGTCTTTTTTTTTCAATGCGTAACTGACATCACATTCAACATGTTACTTGTACACTTTTTCCGACATCCTTCATTGCCGATTGGACCAATGTTTTGCAAAACGGATATGACTCATATTCCTTTTTTATCCCGTAGTAATATGCTAACCCCCCTCCCCCCGAAAATCTAAAAAAAAAAATGTACATGTACCATGGAAACAGAAAGTCAAAGACACCCTTATCTTGTATTTATTTCAACAAAAATCATCAGTTCCATTAACTTACTTTGTTCAAGTCAGTTCCCAAGTTATTTTCTCTCAAGTCAAATGGGCATGGCCAATGTTGGCTTTACAAAGCCAATGTGTTGGCCACTCAAAAACCACTGCTTGAGATCATCCACAATAACACAAGCACCAAAGTTTCCGAGACCAGAAAAAGCTGTGCTCAATCTACGTTTTACCCCGACAGTACTCATGTACATGTCTGGTTTATTTAACAGACTAACAATGGATGCCCAAGTGTAACCTCAGATCTAATTCTAATAAGCTAACACAGCCAACACTAGCCCTGTCAGCAACACTGTGATTTAGGCATTGAAAGCTTAGTTTCTATGGTGGAGTTACCCTGTAGCGAGGACATGCCCATCTGCTGAGTAGCTGCAACATAGACCGCCACGGACATCAGAGACTGAGACAGGGTCTGACGTGTCAAACAGGGACCAGAAACGAATGTACCTAGAATGGAAAAAAAGAAAAACCATGCAAGAGATCTATAACACAGCCATAGTACACACTGCTCAGTGAGACTTAGAATACGCCAGCCAAGTCTGGTCGGCTTGGTGGTTGAGTAGTTTAAGTAAAACTCTGCTCTGGTGAGCAGGAGGTCATGTATTCGAGTACCGCCTTTGCAAGCTTCTGAGTTTTTCTCAGAAACTTTTAATCGTACACGTACTTGGTAAACACTGCACATGTATACTAATAGTACATGTAACAAGGTGAAGGGCAAACTCTAATATCCAAATCAAAGATCAAGAAACCCGGGAAGACAAATTACAAACTAGAAATTACATTACAAGGTATGTCTACAGGTAATTTGAATGACAGGGTGTGGCTCAAAGAGGTGAGTGCTTGCTTCATTTGAAACACTCTTCCAGGAAAGACAGCACATTACTGGTAGGGACATGCACAGGAACACTTGCTCTCTGGGGAAGAGGGTCATGTGCCTGTTTCTGGATGACTATGTGCATGCACTGTAGCAGTGGCAAAAACTACCAGATGATGAAAATATTCGACAAGACCTTCCTTGATTGACTTCAGGTGGAAGTTTTTTGGGTTTACTTCCGTCCTCTCTCATTCATGGATAAGCAGTTAATGGAATTGGATTTTTGTCCATTTGGTGGTATCCTTGGTTCAGTATTGATCAATCTCTTAATATGATCTGCAAAAGTGGGATACTCAATGCTGGCCACTTCCTGGTGCGTCCTGTTTCCTGAATGTTTACATGAAGGTGAAAGCACACTTCCTGGCCGATATCCACATAATTCACAGCCCCCCCAATATCAATCAAGCAGATATAAGGTCTCAACACTTGCTGTCCACTGGACCTACACGTTGTTGTCATTATGGTTTCTGACATATGGGTCAACTTGCTTCAGTCTACATTGTCCATTTCAAATAGATTCTGCAATTCAAATCAAGTTGCCTGTACTATTTTACAGGTTTGCAAGTGGACATTAATCTACAAGCATTACATATCGGACATGTTGATCAGAATGATTAGTCGTTAGGGCATTTCCTCGGTCCTTACTTGTCATCGCAGACCGTAGCGAAGTGACTGCCGTCTGGTGAGAAGGCCATGTGTTTTACATAGTTGTTGTTGCAGCCTCCAGCAAAGACAATTGACAGGGGTGGAAAGACATGGCTGTGAAGAAAGAAACAGCAATGATTAGCAAAAAACAGACAAAGGAAAAACGTTAAGTGCCTCCAGATATATGTATATGAAGATGTCACATTTGGTTGATGTTAATGTATCTCTTTGTATGATAATCAACTTTTAATCTTGATGTCATGGCATATTAACCACTTCTGGCTGGGGGCATTTATCAAATCAATTCTGCAGGGCTGGAGTATTTTTCATTTTTTCTATTTCAAAATTCTTTTAAAAATCATAACTTCATTTACTGGACACTTACACCCACACAAATGACTGTCTGGTTTCTACTCTAATCTGACAGACAAGATCTATTGACGCCTGCCGCCTTGTAAAAAGAGCCCAGATTGTGTGGTGTTACGTAAATTTCTTTTGTTCCCGAAACTGGCACACATCTTTTCAAAAGAGGCCAGATTAGCGTGCAGCGGTACTGTGTGGCTCATTGCTGTGGTGGTGGAGCGCTTTTGTCCCCGGTGGTAATCCACTCGCACTGAATGCCACAAACAGTGGTATGCTGTTTCAAAAAAATGCTGGATTATCTTCGCTATTGAGAGTGAAAAAATGTTGGTAATTCCCAGCAGCCTGGTCTTTTGTTACAAGTACGGTCTTTTGTAACAAGGCCAAGTTCCCTTTGTCCGATTTCGGAGACACTGGCTGTACATATAAAGAATACGTGTCTGAGACCAGGCTTCCCAGCTGCAAGTCGTTAACTCAGTACTGTAAAATTAACATTCTTTGTTGAAATTCAACCCTTCCCAACATCCTTTGTAAGATCAGTATGTGAGTCCGTTGCCTATAAAGGAATCAATTTTAAGGACCGATATATTCACTCGACGCACAGTCAGTGTTTACAGTATATCCCATGCTTTCTTAATTAAGATGAGCCCAGATGTTATGGCTATGGCCGAAAATAAGGCATGCACCTAGGGTAGCCACTTGCTAGTGCCTGCAGCAACTTCCAATAGATGTGAGTGTAGCCATTAGCCGCAGCCAAGTAATTCTGGTGGCTTTGGTTTCGAGATACCCCTAAAGCACCTATTTTCTTCTTATAGAAAAATATAAATAACTCACTGGTACTCTTGAAGCAGTTTTCCTAGATGTGGGTCCCACAGCAGCACCCTGGTGTCATAGGAGGCTGTGGCGAGCAGCGCTCCATCCGGTGAGAACTCACAGGCAACCACGTCGTGATGGTGCCCCGTCAACCGCCGCAGTATCTTGCACTTTCTCAGGTTGCGGTCCTTCATGTCCCACACAATAACCTGAAAGACCCAACAAGATTGTCTCGCATCAGAAAAAAAAAATGGGCCCAATATAGACTTCCACTCTATCAAACATAACCCCATCGGGGTTTCTCTTGTAGGCAATCTGTTATATCTGCTGGAGCTTAATGAATTGGGTTTGAATCTCACCCAAGCTGACACATGGACAGGGACTCTCAGTCCCTACCTGATTCAGTAAGTTTCAGCCAAGGCAATTAATTTTAGGCTCTCCGTCCAACCTCTTAGGCTGATCATGTCTTAACTGTCATCATCGCTTTCTTAAGCTGGAGTACGACAGGCACAGTTAAAAAATTCTGGCTTCCATCACCAGAAAGGAAGAGTGGTGAGAATAGAAACAACCATCTGACTAAAGACCGGTTCAGACTCAGTGATTTGGATCAAATATTCTCACCACGAATTTGTAAAAAAACGTTGAACACCTTTCAGATTAATTTTGCTGCAACTGTATTGTTGGCATCAAATTCTTTTCTCTTTCACGTTTGCCTAAAGTGCAAACCAGTCTCAAGCCTTCAATAGACAAACTCTCATCAGACATTGTTAGGGGGGGGGTGTATACGTACGCATTTCTGAGAGCCGACCGAGGCCAGCATGCTCATGTCCGGAGCAAAGGCACAGGCGTACACCCAATTGGAGTGGCCCCGCAGTGTCACCACCATATTACCATCATCCTTCAGGTCCCACACCTTCAGGGTGCGGTCCCGCGAGGCAGAGAGGAGGATCAAGCTGCCGTCTGGGCTGAACTTTAGGTCGCGGATGACATCCTTGTGGTCCACCAGAAGGAGAATTTGCTCTGTGTGTTGTAAAAGACAGAGAAATATACCGGTAGAATACATGTATTTTCAGTAAAAACCCTCCCATGTAAACATCCATTCTGTACAAAGTTGTCTCTGGGACCAAACTGTTTTTGACAGTCTAGAATCCCCTGCATACACGTCAAAGTACTTGACGAGTTGTGCTTAACTGTCAGTGATTGATGAAAGTGAATTTTATCTGCCAGTTGCCTGCTTGTGATGGCTGCTTTTGTCTGCTGATGGAATTCGACCAGTGGCAGTGCCTACCAGCATTTTATCAGGCTGTTGGTCAGGACTGTGCCGAATATCCGAATATTCAATCAATTATCAAAGATTCAAATACAGTATTATTTTCCAAATCTGAATACTCGAATGCAAAATTCATTAACAGGAAGGGTGAATTTTCTTTGGTTTTATATGAGAAAAATTGTACTATGGAGGCTTGTTTCAAGCAGATTCAAATGAAAAGCGACAGAAATCTTACGACTTAAAAAGTACATTATTCATTACAAACTTTTAAACGAAATAGCAATTTCACCAGGGCAAGAAGTATTGTTCGTTAATTTACATCTTGGTAAAATCATGGCTGCAGTTACCATACTCCTAGACACGAGAAGCGATTGTAGTGATTATAATGTACAATTGTGTGCATTATTGAATCTGATTTACATGTACATGTAGTATATGGTTTAACCATCAACAATCTGCCGGTTGGTAAGATTCCATTCGATTGAATTGAAGGTCCAATTTGCGAATAGTGAATTATTCGAAACTGACTCAGCCCTATTGTTGGTGACAAGCTTGTTTGTTTAAAGTGTAGCTGGGGAAAGTGGAATTTCTGACTGCCAGTAACTGTTACGAAAGTGAGGTTAAGCTGAAACAGTTTACGCCAGAGAACTTGTTCACAATTAATCTTCCAATCAGTAGCTGCAAGGGCCACTGATGGGTTACATTGTCCAATGTTCCAAGAGTCTCTGTCTGTGGATGTACATGTACATGTATGCGACGTACTGGTAAAGCCACAATCATGGGAGGCATGTGCCCTAGTGGTTAGGGTTTGTAGCTTCTGATCATAGGGTCAGGGGTTCGAATCCAGCTGGTGGCAGCATATTGTGATCTTGGGCAAGTCACTTTACCCCTGTGTGCCTCTCTCCACCCAGGAGTAAAACAGGTGGATATGGTAATTTAGCCTTTTGTGCCAAACTGACAGTACCGGGCTAGTATACACCCAAGGGAGCTGAGATGGTTTCAGGAAGGTTCAGATGATTCGTGAGCCCAATATGCAGGGATAATGATAATACAGCACCTCGGAATGGTTTGCCAGATAGATGGCGCTTTACAAGTGCTTGTTATTATTATTACTATTATCATGGGTATACACCTGCTTGTGGTGTCCATGTTATGAACACAACGTTGAAAAACAATGATGTACAGGCAAGAGTGGTGAGGCTCAGTCAAACAGCTTTATACCAACTAAGAATAAAAACTGTTTAAAGTCTGGCAAATCCCAATTTGCGAGGAGTTACATGTACATTTGTATTCTGCATTGCTGTGGCCTTCATAACAGTGTCTTTTGCAACAGAAAGTGTAGACTACATATACCAATGATTGTGACTGTTTAAATACCAAAGTCTAACTTACTCATTTGTCACCTGTTCCCATTGCACAGGACAAAGTACATGTACATACCGGTACACATGGCAAAGAACAAAAAAGGCTGATCATTTTTCCAACAGATACATGTGCTGTAGGGCAATGATAGTACATGTATCTAAATCCTTTCTCGTGGGAATACACAGAGGAGTATCATAAATCACACCAAAATGTATTATCGGAAAGCTGTAGAACTCAAAATTACAAAAAAAGTTAATTTTTTTGCTCTAGTTTTGTTTAGATTTTGAGTGAAAGGTCATATTTGCTTGATACACATGGCTGTATCGGTATGTGTATTTACTGTAGCCTATTGTTCCATCTATTGCTCTGTTCCATTATATCTTTCTGCTTTCATTCAGATTACCCTCAAGAGTCAGTACCTGTGACAGTTACCGGTAGATGCATTTCAAAAGTTGGACCAACAGATCCACCTTCTTAGCTTTTTTGGCTAGTCATACTAGATAAGATTTTTATCAGGTACAAGTACATGTACATGTACTATACATGGGGCATGGAATCTATGAACTTCCAAAAAAAATGGGTATGTTGAACAATGTTTACATGCAAGCTCTTTGGACTGCACCGATTACCTGTACTTAGGCAATGGCCAACAATCGCTTCTGTCAATTACTGTTGCCTGCATTATGACTGATTTTACAGGCTGAATTCCTTCCAATTCTTTTTCCGCCGGATACGGCTGTTTGGCGGAGTGGATTAATCATTGAAATGCTTCTTTCCACAGTCACTATTGTCACTATATTCACAGACACTTAGTATGACTTAAGGTGTTATGATAATTTTAGACTGAACAGAGTTGCAGATAATGATAAAACCAATTTTCTGAATCACAGAAAATTTTTTCCTTCAAGCAACGCCTTAGCTATTGGTATATGTAATCTTTGTATCAATCCCAATACAATCTGGAACAGGCCAAAGAACAAAATGAGGGTACCAGCTTTGGATCCTCTTACATGTATGTAAGAAACAAGCTGGCAACCTCATGTTTTTCCGGTAAATATTTAATGCATATATTATACATATTATACATGTACCATGTAACATCATTTAGCAGCAGTGCACCTGTGTAGTGCAGGTAGCACAGTGAGGCTGGGCATTGCTACTGTCATCAACTACATGTTCACGACTAGAAACCTTTGCCTTCATGCATGTATGTACAATATGTACATGTACATTCAAATGCCAGCTTTTTAAAGAGACACGGTGTAAGTCACGTTTTCTTTCCTGTAAACTCAGCAAACAGCAAACTCGTGACACCAGTCTTTTGAAAGTCATGTTGTGCAATTTGACCATGAACCCTCAACAAACAAATGATTGATGCTTGCAGCAAGGGAAGTTGAAGAGTGAGGAAGAGAGTGAGAAGGTAGGGTACAAATGCCAGTACCCTCCAAATCGGCTTCACTTCAAATACATGTACATGTACATGTACATGTACCCTCCAAGTGCTGCTTTTTCAAGTCATGCCCGTGGAAGCAATCAATGCAATGGTTCCCAATGGGGATCATATTGCATGGCTTGTAAGCACCGTACCTTTCAATAGCCAAACTGTGCTCTCTGGCACAAGTTCTGCTGGGATTTTTATCAACCCCCCCATCTCTTGTCCCCCCTCCCCTTCCCTGTCAGGCTTTACCCCAGTCTTGATTAATAATAGTACGTCATAAAGCCTGCTGGCTAGATACATGTAGATGTACTGTATGTATGTACACTGTATGTATAAATAAATACAATAAGTGTACATTGTACATGATGTACATCAGTGATTCAAATGGAAGCCTTCTAGTGATGTTCAGTACTTTTTTTTGCAAGAAACAAAGCAGTGGGTAAACAGTACATGTTCATAGCAACGATGTACCTAACAAGAAAAGGTTTACTATACCATGTTGTCTACAGGGTGACGCAAAACATCCGTGAAAAAAATAGTGCTCGGTGCGGCTGGCCAGCCGTTGACAGAAGCGCTAGCGCTAAACGGTAACTTGAAAGTTGAATACAACTTTAAAATAGGCCTTCTGATCATTGAAAAGGGGCACGTCCACCAAGTGGCCAATAGGTGCATGCTATTTTTAAAGGGCATGATGGCAATTCCCTGGGGCTTCGTGGCAGTGGCCGCTGGTGGCCGCTGGAAAGATCAAAGCCTGCAAGTCTGTTGCAAGGGCACATGCTGCACTAAACAGGGCAATAAATTTATTTCCTCTTTGCCTCCATAAATGACTCAAGCAAGACAAGGACAAGGAAATAAATGCAACATGCACTAGACTACGAAAAAAGGTTAGCGGAGTGATCATTGCTCAAAGAAAACCTGGAGCTTTATTCCCTTTGTGAATTAGCATTTTTATGCATTCTTTTGGCAAATTAAAAGAAATTTTTAAAAAGGGTTCCCGCAGTTAGTAATCAGTGTTTCAACTACCCACAGACATGACAACTGTCTGGATTCATTCTTTGATTCATTCAGGGAAAGTTTTAATGTGCCACAATCTGTCCAGACGGCAACTGTTTTTATTGTACTGTCAATTCATTTATCAGTACATGTACATCATGGTGGAAAAGCCAGTAGAACTTAGTGCTCCAAAAGGGTTTTTACTGCAGTAAAAATTATTCATACTTAAAAACTGAAAAAAGTGAAGTGCTAACATAATTAGTCCATGTACCTGTTGATGGTTACCGCTCACAACATATATCTACAGGTACTAGTGTGACACCTCTGTATATCTAATTTTAAAGAAAACAAACCCAGGAGACCCTTCCGGGCAAGCATTAGGTTGGCTTTAAAGCTTGCGCATAATGGGACAACTGGACCTCAGTGAGAATAGACATGTACCGGTATATGCTTCACATTTATGGGGTTTCTTCTGGCTGCATGCCAAAAATCAGGTCATTACGATGTCGAAGCCCAAGCCCTGTTCATTTTGTTTGAGGATTAAGAGTTTCAAGCAATCAGGGCAACTTGAAAACCAGAGAGTCTGTTACATGTAGTATTCAGGGAAACTTTGCCTAAGATTTGACTACAAAAACACCACCGGTATACTCTTGTTTATTCTGGGTGAGAGAGTAAAGGGGAACCAAAATATGGAATGAACTACATGTGGTAAAATGTACTTTCTAGGTCAACTGCAATGAAATGATGCAATACAAAATCAAGTGCATGTTATATGCACGCATACAATCAACTGTCTAACTTGATCTTCAGACTTGGTCACATGGACGTTCACTCAGCAAATACCTGAAATCGGCTATTTAAGCTCAGTACACGGAGAATACAGTCAAGTTCATATATGCATACTGGTAGATTACTTTTGGAGAACATGGGTACTGTGCAACCAAGAATGTGGAATAAATACATGTTATTACATGTACATGCAATCTACATGTACACAGACAACACCCTGCTGTGGCATAGTTGGAAAAAAGCCAATGAACTTAACCGTGTTCATGTGGTACATATTACGACAGGTTTTATTTCCATCAACTGCATGGGTAGCCTTGAAATGTGCAACTCAGACAAAATGTTACATGTTTGAAAGCCTGAAAAGGACAATGCCAGATCATAAACGACAGTGAAAAAAAATGGGAGAAACCAGACGAAACAATGAAAGCAAAATAAAAATCATTTTCCTGATTTTGATGATTTTTCACCTTGTGTGTTTCCCTCGGGTGGTTTGTTAGGAATTCACATTTTGATGGCTGTTCATGGCCGGCAGAGCAACACATTAAAAGGTTGAACTTTCAAAGAAATATTTAAAGGGTAGCTGCAATGGTATTCTTTGGGTACAAACCTCCAAAATGCACCTTTGTGTCTCAGTCAACCTCACTTTCAATTCTTGTTTCACTATTTCAAATAGCTTTTGTTGCCAGTGTGTTTTTCATGCTAATGAACATTTTCATTTTCATGAGCAAAACTGTGATGTCATCCCAGGCAGAACATGTCAATGTTTATAGGTTTGTGCACAAAAACTCCTGCCCACAAGTAGTTTAAAGATTTTGCTGGCCTAAACTTCCTCTTCTTGATGTACATATTGTGTCAGTACAAAGCAGTAGGCATCAATCCTAGCAGGCAATCAGCTCTTCAACGTAAATGCTTTCAATTCACAATTTGAATAGCGAAACAAGTACATGTACATTTAATTCAATCCGCTTTGAGCAGAAGACCCCCCCATCAGACAAGGGGAGCCATGTACATGTAGGCTGAGAATGTTCAATTTGCTGGTAGCGACTTGACCGTAACGTGTTTATTTCATAGTCGTTTGTGAACCAGTAAAATGCAGTTCCGACCAAAAGGAGCCTCCCTTGCTCAGAAAATTGCACCCTCTTTTGCTCAAGTTCGAAACTCATTGGGATGTCAAACAGTTTTCAGACACACTGAAGAATAGCATAATGTTGCTGAAAAATTGTGTCTGCAATTAACTCATTGCAACTCCTGTACGATACACTTAAAGTGTTTACCCAGACTGCTTGATTGAATAAAATATTGCCATCCTCTGTCCAACCAAGACTAAGTACAGAAAATGCCTTCGTTTTTGTCATCCCCCTGTAAATAATTTCTAACTAGTAGGTAACCTTAGTAGATTGGACCATGTATTAGTTCACTACGTCTAAAATCGCCTCTACTGACTATGTAAACTACATGTATGATCAAATTACATTAAAATGCCTGCACCTACTTCAGTGAAAAATTTCATAGACTGAAATGTAGCTTCTAAGTTTAAGGTGCCCGGTACATACACTGTTAACCTTGGTTACATGAAGTACAAAATAAAACTATAATATAAATTCCAAACTTTGATGACAATTCATGTACTTGCAAAAGGGCACAATAATGATTTGAAAGGATATGGGTTTCTCCACCTCAGTATACAAGTACATGTATTTTTCTTTCTACCAACCTGTGGCGATGTCTACCGTCATGATCTTGCCCGACTTGAGACCGATGGCGATGATCAAGTCATAGCTGGAGTCCAAGTGCTCAAAGTGATGGTACTTGATATTGATGTGCTTCCACTTCTTGTGGGGCTTGGAGGCACCGAAGGCCAGGGACCAGACAGGGTCAGTGCACTGGACGATTTTCACGTCCTTTGTCACCTGCTGTTGCTCTTGCTGCTGTTGTTGTTCCTGTGGATTCTGCTGCCGGTTGATGTCACCATATCGGATGACGTTGCCACTGACATTGGTTATGTCCAATCTGCAAAACATGATTAGATGGATGAACTTTTAGTTAAAAACTGCAAATGAGTCAAAACCAAAGGGGCAGGCAGTCCCGTATATCAGAAAAAAATTCTTTGGTGACTTGCAGAGTGCTTTTGGAAAAACATGTAAAAGGTATCAACAATCACTGTATGAAACCCAGCCTCCATCATATTGCTTATTGCTGAAACACTTACACTTGGTTAAAAGCCCCTAAAAGCTGGGTTAAAGGATGAAATCAAGGGTGCAGTTTCCATGAAAAGGAGACATTTCATGTACATGTACTTTCTTCTCACATAAAAAGCTACCGGTACACAAAGGTCAATGTGAACAACAGCAAGCAGCTGGAAACAGGGGAATACTTGCTCACTGACATGACGAGGTTGGAAACTCCTGGAAACCATACACATACATTCTTGGTTGTGACCAGGAAGATGAGATTTGAAGTTTCTCATAATGAAGGAGGCAAGTTAAGTAACAGGTTTGCGGTAGCCCCATGCGAAATATCTCTTTTGTGAGTATTTGCGGTTCTAAACGGAACTAGAGGTGTGACCAGTGCTGTAGTCCTGCAAGTACAATATGAGTCCACCACAGCTCATCCAGTCTTCCATCAAGTCGCAAGCTATTCAAATGAACAATGACAAAAGCATTCCTTTGTCGTTTTACCCTCTTACTAATGAATGGTCAGGTAACAAGACTTGTGGCTGGCATATTTAATGGACCCAATTTACTGCACTGGTTGTGACCAGTAAACAGTTAAAAAAACTTTTGGTAACAAGCAATCACTTCATTTTCTAACGGCAGTGCATTTTCAAATGAGAAACAAGGGAAAATACTTGTGACTGAGGCCGATACTTACACAGTGTTTCTCTGGTTGTCCCAGGGAATGAGCCTAACTTTGCAGTTTCCCGATGACCAGGCAAAGTAGGAACGGTCAGGCGCAAAGGCCACAGACCAAGTCTCAAGATTGACCGAACTGTTCCTGAAGGCCAGGACTTGGTGCTGGTTGCCAGTTTGAGGTCGAAGGTCACATATGGGCTGTGCTTTGGCTGGAAATTAAAAAAAAAAACATTAGGGCTTATTGGATGGTCTCAATCACAGTGATTACATATCGAGGTTTTGTTTGACATGTATGCACTTGGAACAGTTTATGGGTCACTTACAAGAAGAAATCCCCCTGCAAAATCTGGTAATGGTGACAGGATGACCGGCAGGAAATTAATATTTCAGTCAGTGTCTGGGAATCTTTGGACATCTCATGGGCCATTTTTGACACCATTTTGTAACACAACTACATGTAAAAAGCATAAAACCTGTGCAACTTGGATACTTATTTATCACTTCAATTAAAATGTACCGGTATGTGAATGTGGACACCTTGCTTTTGAATGCCGACTTAAACCCTGCATGCAGTAAACATGTAAACATACATGGAGTAACATACTGCACGTGTTTCAAATTAATGCTGGCACAGTAAAGCATTCATCATTTCAAGCATAGTCTCCTGATTTCAAACACAAACATGATTCTGAGTCCATGTTGACCTGTGGGACAAGTCAAATGGAGAAATCTGCATGGCTAAGCATGTGATTTTAATGGTGAGGGGAAACCATTTCTGCAGATTCAATCAACTGTGTGGTGTGCTCACAGTTACACTGACATGTGAATGACAGACAGCATTCTTGTGGACAGCTATACTGTGCATGTACATGCAGGTTGCAAAGCTCATGCTGTTGCATAATGACTCTTTGTTATTTGATCGCCTTAAATGCCTCAGTGGGTTCCGTTCATGAGCAACCAGCCACACCCCCAAAACTGACCAATGGCATAGCTAAAGAAAATGGCTTGACAACAGCAGAGGGGCAAGGCCCCCAACACAAGTATATGGCAAACAAATATAGTTCACAGAAGAATTTATGTACATGTCTCAGTTCATGTTGACATTCTGCCAAGTCATGATCTGGTCTATTACATACATGTACATGTTTGTTTTTACATCACATACAAGTGGATACAAAAGCTCTGTCTGTCATATCTGTAGGTATTCTTCAGTGAATAATTATGTTTGTTTGTAGCCAAATGGCAAAGATGTCCAATTATATACATGTACATATGGAAAACCTTGGATGCATTTTGACTTGCCGTGGTTGAATAATTCAAAAGTCATAATTTACCCAGTGGGTTTCTTTGTGAAAAATACTATTTCATGCATAGATGCACCCTACATGTTTGATGATATACGTGTGCATGTACAGTGCATGCATTGATTTCACTTTTGTAGTACTCATGTAAATGTATGCTGTTGTGGTCTGGACATGCAATCTCCAAATATGGCATAACTACCGTACACGTATTTATGTATTTGACATATTCCATTGCCCTAACAAGAATGAGCACCCTCTTTCTCAGTGTCTCAGCAAGTTTACGGACATGTAAATTGATCATTCCAAATACATGTACAGTAGATCCTCAGTTTTGTTGTTTGATATAAATGCCACACTCAATAGTTTTGTTTTTGGACAGACATTTGGGCTGTGTTTTTTCTTCTATCCTCAGGTGTCCATCTTGGGATGTGTCATGGCCATTTGACATGCAACGCTGCTCATATATTTTATGCATTAATTTCAACCCAGGGTCACACATTTTCACAATTAACCATGCACATAATCTCATACATGTATCTCCAGGACTGAGCTGCAAATATGCGTACAGTACTGCTTTGCATGTAAATGTACAGTATATGTATGTATGTACATTGCATTCTCTGAATGTTGTTGTACTGTGCAATACAAGAAACCACATCACGAACCCAGAACCTCATTTTCGAAGGGGACACGCACAGAATTTGAATGTCTACATTAATAGTCTACAATATGCAAGACAAAACAAACAAAAAAATCAATCATTTTCTCCTCCAAAACACATTGTTTTCATTTTTGAAACATCTGGGTTCTATTACAAAATACACCGTACTGCAGGTGTTGAAAACAACTGTAATTAATGTATGATGTATATCCAAAATTTAAAAAAATGAGCAAAATTCATTTTGTCAAGCCCAGATTGGACCCATTCTGTCCTTGAGTACATCTGAATCCTGTCAAGGGATAAATGTAGAGTTGGATGAAAGATTTTCTATAAAAACCTCAGGAACACATTACTAATTAGTCAACCAACCAGCCAAAGAAGGGGGCCACTGTTGACAATTTTCTTGGCAAAAAAAAAAAAAAAATTTCAAAACTAAAAAACCCATGTGTCCTAATAGAAACCAGCATGAAACAAAGGATCCAGTCTTTTATTTCCAAGGAAGGGCACATGAAAATAACACCCTGTAGTCTACCGATTCTTAAAAAGTTTTGCATTAATCTTGAGATCTTGTATTCTACAGGTACATGTACTCTAAAAAGGTTACTGTATTTATCCTAATAGAAATAATTTTCCTTAAAGTTTGCCCATTTTGATTAATTTGTTTTCAAATTAAGTCCAGAAAGCCTTTTGACATTCCAAATAATTATTTCTGCACCATATCTTCAATGAATTTATAAAATTTGAAATATCAAAACCTAAACAAAATAAAACGAAATGACATCTATTCTGTTGCCAGAAAGAGTTCCATATATATCCAGCCACCACTTATTTTCCTTATAATATGAATAAAAATAATCAAATAATATAGAGCAAGGCTCAAAACTAATTAAGGAGTAAAAAATATTTGAAGTTTTCTCTGAAATGACTGACTTTTTCTGTCATGGCTGATAGATATTGTGTATGAGGTCTAAGGTGGTGACTAGATGGAACTCTATTCCAATAGCAGGGAAGCAGAGCAGCATTTAGCAATTTTTCCAATAGAAGCAGGATCCTAAATGTACATTGAAAAACAGTGGATATTTGACCAGTTCATGGTTCAAGATGCTTTTGCTGTGGTGTCAGCATAGCATCTGAACATGTGCAGAGAATGTTTTTAGGTACTTCAAAATTTCACTCTGACAAATCTTTTGTCTGGCACGGTTGAGCCCAATCTTTGAAATTGTGCAAATTTTGAAATTTGTGCTACCACAGATATTGCCATGAAAATTGCACACCGTGATAAAATTTCTGTGAATACATGAACAACAAGCAACAGTCATCACAGTCATATGTAAGAGGTTGTCATTGATTCTACGTTTCGCACGACTTCGTAAGGTCCGTTTTGCGCATGACATGTGTGCTGCATGTAAAGCGTGGCACATGGAGCTTGGGTACGGTACGTCAATGTGACGCCGGCCTGCAACGGCTGTTCCATGTCAAGACATATGTAATACACAGACTGAGCGATAAGATACTACATGAACCAATTGGCTCTTCCAAAACTTTGGCAGCAGACTGAGCGATAAGATACTACATGAACCAATGGGCTCTTCCAAAACTCTGGCAGCAGTTCAGATGTCTTGACATGGAACAGCCATCAAGACGATGAAGGGTCAAGTGACGTGATACTCAACGACCTTATTTTAAAGATGGCGACTGAGAGAGCGTGCCGGTTAGATTGAATGGACAAAGGCAAAAAGACTGGAAAATACCGGAATAATGTGAGTGAAATAATTCAATAAATGGTTTTTAGAAAGTGGAAAGGTCAAGAATCATGTTCATGTGCAAAAGAAATTGCGCCCACGATAAGTGGGTGCGCCGAAATGTTCAATACGCTGACACAAAATTGCGTATACGGATGTGGGGCCAAGGATGGATCGGGAGTGAGAGTCCGTGCCACACTAGTGGGGCTAACCTGATTCCAGATTAATACAGGAATAGCCTACACACTGTACTGACATGGCCTAGGCCTCCATGTATGATGTAGGGATAGGCATGGTAGGTCCTAGGCCTAATGTACTAGCAGGCCTACCTAGGCTTACCATTCCTACCTAAACGTGAACTTGAATACCTTACTTGAAAGCACTGCCCCCAAAATACGACATACAATTTACATGACAAACACATGTGACTAACAGTTCACAGACATCCTTATCTCAGGTTCTGAATCAAATACTGAAATATGAATAGGGCCTACATGTAGGCTAAAGAAGTATCACCGTCACGTAGCCTACCAATGTTTTCCGGCGTGGAAAACTGAAAACTGCTCATACTAATTCTTGAAGCAGCCAATGAAGGATTAATGTAGGTCACTCCAAGTACGAGACTGGTGTGTTCTAAGTAATATAGCAGACACCTTCCAAGTTGTCTCAAGCTACTTGGATCCAAATTGATCATGCAACTGTACGGACGACAACATGGCGATCGAGCGAAGTCTGTTCCTGTGCACGGTGGAGGCTCGTCGTGGGCTGTGGCTCTGACGACACATACCCACGGCCACGCGTACGCATGCGTGTCTTTTAACGTTGGGATCGAGATCTGTCAGGCCTAGCCTACGAGCGAATTTTTCCAACGATGATCGACGAGCTCCTATTCCAGCGTATCTCCTTATGACGTTGTGTCTAACTAGAATTTAGAAACCACTCTTCCAGGTACATGTATCAACTGCCATTCTGGTATGCTTTAGCCTGGATTTGCATACTAGTGATATTTGTTGGCGTCTGCGCAGTTTGAAGAGGCAGTGCGGTTTCACAGTTTGAAACGGTCTAATGAATCACGACGCGTTTCTGTATCTCACGTGTACGTACGTGTGCACGTCACTCGCGTGACGAGCTGCACGTACACAACAGGGGCCTTTCTTTGTTGTACAGTAAATGTACATAAAACCATCAGCAGCCGCGCTGTACGATCTTTGGTACGCAGTTTATGTTGCCGATGAATGACTTGCAGATATGTGTAGACTGTGTAGTTGAAAGGATTTCTCCACCTAAATGATGATGTGCTCAGAAAAAAATGAATGGGGGAGGCAAATTCAAAAAAGAATTTGGCTTCGGGATCATTCAGCATGACGTTGGGGGAGAAAAATCAAATGGTGTCCTTTTTTTTTAGGGTTTTGGTGCTTCTATATGTATATGATAAATAAATATATCAAAACCAAACCAAAATTTCCGTAATGACAAGTACTCGTGAAGAAACCTTATTATAACAAGCAATAGAAATGTTACAGCAAGGCTAATGATGTCCTTAATGAACCAAATAAAATATTTATATACAGGGCGGTGGGTTTGCGCGACTACGATGCCAAAGCATTATGAGGAAAAGTGGGAAATCGTTGTAAATTGTAGGCAACAGCACACTGTTTCCTTAAAAAAAAGAGGCAAAAAGGGCGTGGTTGTAAATGTCGACTTTTGTATGTGCATTTGCAGAGATGAGCTGGTGATTTATTTTCAGAACTCTTCCAGATTTGCATCTATTTGGCTAACAGTTTGGGGAACTTCAAGGAAACAAGCATGGGTACTTCTGATGAGGGACCATGAACTATATTCACGTACATCTATAGAGGCTTTGCACGGTAGCCATCTTGTATGCAGTGCAATTCTTTCGTTCCACAGGGAAACCTCCTCTGTGTATACCCTGTGGAACAAAAGCACCGACCTACAAGACGGCAGCCGCGCATTACCCTCTTTTGGCATAACGGTTGCAGGCAAGTAAATAGGTCCAAAATTGCCTGCACGGACGGAATCACGATTTGTAGCGGTGATGTTCTCTGCTATTAGAGCATTTCGTGGAACGTGGACTGGGTAGTTTCCAGGGGCAGGACTACCAGCTTGTATTATTGTAAGTATCGGACAAAACGGGCCCTCCAAATTGCGCTATTTTGCAAAGGAGTGCAGGCATCAATTTTCAAACTGGCAATGGGCCACATGACTTTTTTGGGGGGGTGATTCTCTCTGGAGAGAAATATCTTCAAAAGTCATGAGTTAAGCCACTAAGATTTGACAGGAAAATGAAAGATGAGGAAGTGTACTTTAATTTGGTATGTGTCCTGAACACCTGTGAAACTTGTATTTTTCCTGATTTTTTTAAGTGGGGATATTTATCACTGTTGCCCATGGCAGCTTATTTACTGGTGTGTACCCATAGCATTAAGGGTCTTTTGCCCAATAATTTTGTATATCGCCCTCTTGCGTCAAAATTGTCTTGACTCTGTTTAATAGGAAAAAAAAGATTTTAGTTTTTAATGAATTTCACCATTGGTCAATGTTTTACTGGTCACGTGTATATGGAGTTTGCTACAAGCGGGAAGAGAAGCCTTTCCTCCCAAAGAGGAGGAACAGGTGAATTGTATAGGTAATTTCATCATAACTAACAACCGGGCTGCGTCATCATTCACGGTTACACATGTTCTTTTGAAATCCCAGAGCGGTCTGGTTAGCCTCTCAAAACTTCTTATGACCCAAGACAAAAACAATCACCTGAAGAGCTACAGGTGGATTTTTTATTCTTTTCAAACCTCGGCTTTGTGCGTTGTACCCTCGCTTGAGGAATTCAGTCTCTGTAGTTAAGACCAACTGGCTCAATGCAGTGTGAAGGTCTGCTCTGAGCGACATCAAATCGTCTAATTTGCTCCGAGATAGAGCACGCATTCAAAATTTATAGTCCGAGATGAATCCGAAATGGAGAGTGAAGCCGAAAGTTGAAAACTGGCCCGGTCACCAGTCAAGCGTGGTCACTTGTATTTGGCGCCCTCTGTAGCCACAGTTTTCTTGCGCAGTTACTGTGCTCAGCTTTTTGCATTGTGCCGTCAACCAGTGTATAAAGCCTCCCACAAGAGTTTATTCATAAACACAGAATATCAGTTATAACCCCTTTTCTCACTCTTGTAATTATGTAAGCCACTAAATCCATGCCCCCTTCCCGTATATTTAAACAGAGACCAAATGGTCCACCGTGGGTGGTTCCCCGTCTACTATTTGGCATCGTGCCCTTTCCAAGACCAACTTGTCCGACTGATTTGCCTGACAATGCCACTTTCCGTGTTTACCTTTGGGCTTTAAAGGGCTTTACTCACTCAGTTTTCTCGTCGAAATGACCTGAGCACAATCCCCCGGCTTATAGGATAGTCGACAAAAGAGCTATCAAACACCCTGGTGGGGCTTTCAAAAATTGAATAATTAGCCTTCCTCCGCTTTATGGAGGCCCTAGCAAGTTTGCAACACTGAGAATAATTGGAAATCTCCAACAAAAGGTTTTTGGGCTGCGAATGGGGCTCATAATCTGTGACATGCACTTGGCGAAGTTACGGTTTGTGAATGTGAGCAGACCGAAGGAATAAACCCATGGGCGTTGCCAAGAGTTTTCTGGAATAGAAAAAATCAACTCTAAGAAGCTGACAAACCATTTAGGACGGAAGTCAACTCTGAGAAATCTACAAGCAAATTGGTGATCTTCATCAACTTTCCTCTTTTCCACTCTTCTTTCGCGTTTTCTTTACTTTTCTCCTTTTCTAAATTTAATGTTTCCCCCGAAGGAAGATGGGGGAGGTAAGCGCCCTCTCCTTCCCCCTTCCCTGCATGTCAGCGCTCAAAGCCCGCCGGATTCTCTCCTTGCACTGATTTGTCTGACTAATAATCAGACAAATCAAAAGATATCAAACAATCTTCTCACTCCTGAATATTGCCACGGGTAAGAAAAAGCATTACCGTACCTTTCACGTAGGGTGCTCTTTTGGTTAGATGACACTGTTTTATAGCTATCGAAGGTCCTCAAATTCAACGTGGGTTCTACCCTTACCTGTTCAATTTGCCATTGGGCCCTTCTTAATATTAATGGCTGTGATATTCGGATGAATTTGTTCTACAGACACAATCCTCGTTGAGGATTGAGGTTCTGGCAATAATAACAAGTATAGCTGCCTAGGTGTTCTGAAAAAGGACCCATCCGCTGCAATAGATGCCGCAATTTTTCATGTCAAAATCTTGATAAAATGTGTGCCAAATATTACGCGCACTGCAATATACGCAATGTCTGAAAATCATGAATCGGAAACTATATTGGAAGATAAATTGGCGCACTATTGACATGAAATCTTCGGGGCAGAAAGCGGGATGCCTGTTTAATGTTAATGAAGCACGTGCACATGTTTAATTTAAGGAGAATAGCGGTGTCTTGTGTGCCAACGCCATTTTACTCATTAACCCCACGATGCATGATGTCGAGCCGCACGATGAGTCCCTCGTCCCTGCTCAGGGTATAGCTATTGAGAGAGCTATTGCCATGAACACGGGGATACTGCGGGACAATAATTGTCTCTTCATATGCGCGGCGGCTTGGCGACAGTTTTCAATCTCGGCTCGGTCTTCCTCTTCTCCTCCTTTGTCCCCGTATTTCACGGCTTCTTGGGCAAATCACCCGTCCTCTCATCCATCCCGACACTGTGGGGCATTGTGAGTGGGAGTGGGTACGGCGGGGGTGTTGAACCGGGTGGCAATTGGAGTCACTTCCCTGCTATAGTTAACATTCTGGAGTGCCTGGTTGGGGTGTTACACATGTACAATTGGTCCAGCTGAGTGGGCAAGCACTGAAGAGCCAAAGGAGGATGTCATGTCGGGTGATGTTGACGATCAGCCGTCCAGGCCTGATATGATATCTTCGCGTAGTCACGCCTCCCGGCTGTTTACTGTCAATGCCTGGTGAGCATAATCACACACGCACAGTACACCATTTCTTTTGTAGTGGCCCACAGAGTAGGGCTCATGACGTGGACTGCTTGTTCGAAACAGGAAAGGCTGACCGTGAGAAAAGGGTGTGACGGTCCCCGGAGCTTCTCGCCTACGACTGCTGACCTGCCCTCCACGGTTATCTTTGATCTGTCGGTAATTTCCGGTGGTCTCAGCGCCTAGCGGGACACAGGTACAAGATTTCAGCCTATATCCTTTTGACGGACTTAACTCTTGATCCAGTTGTAGTAATGTTCCAAATCTCCTGCATTCTACGCTCCTTCGGCTCGCCTACATGACTACTGTTCATGGTGTACATCACCTGCTGGTCGAATAAGCTTCTTACGGACCTGGGAACCTGGCAAGGACGGGGAACACTTAGAGTGGGAGTAATGTGCATGCTGACGGCTAACACTCCAGTGAGGCGACTCGTCCATGTGCAACTTTCTTCGTGTCTCTAAGTTGGTCGTAGTGACGTGAGGGATTGGCTCAACTATTCTAAAAACACATCCAAATTTCAGGGAAAAATCAGTGATCAAACGAGAGCATTAGGCACCGGAGTCTTTTCCTCGGCCTTCTGTTTCTAGAGGCATGGAAATGTATAGGTATGGGGAAATATAAGAGGATGATCATCAGGAAATGCAGGAATCTTGTGACAAAGATCTAGCATCGATGATCACATATGGGAGTCTTAGGACTGAAGGTCTTTCTGGCAACGAGAGAAACCGCATGCCCAACAAGAAAACTTGACGGTACAGTCATCACCGAAGGTCTCAGATAATATGCCCTAATCACTCTTGTCCGCCGAGAAAAGATCCAGTGTATCCGCTTCCGTAAACAGGGGTGCCAATGCAGTTGTGATATACCCTGCTTCAACCACATAGGCTCATTTTTATATCCACTTTATCTGCCATCCACGGAGAAATCTTGGTAAAAAGTTTTGTACGTTGTCGATCTGCGAAGATGTCCTCTTATCCAGTTAGGTCCCCCGGGTTCCGGACGTCATGGACGCGGATGTCACCAAGCCCAAGGCAAACAGGTAAGTGGGAATAAAACTCTATATCTTATCAATTTGACTGCAAATGTAGACATCTGTTATACTCTAAACATCTGATGCACGTCTCTGTATGGGATTTTTAATAGAGAATCACTGCTTTATGGGCCTCATGATGCTTTAGGCGCGCTTTGTGTCGTTGCCAGAGCCGTATATATACATGTACATACACGTATACGGCTCTAGATTGCAGATCTGTATTATCCCATAATAGAGATCATAAAAATTAGGGACCATAAAGCTAGAGGGGGAGGGCCGAGCCAGGCCTCAACCTCGTTCCCATGGACACGTTCTTGTCGCGCCATGTTGGTTCCCACCATGCCTTGCGCGATCTAGCCCATGGTATTGTACAAGTTAAATATCCTACGACATTAATCAGGCTGACACCGTTGAGGTATGAACAGGTATGAACCGATTGAGGCATCGCTTCATACATTATGAATGATAGCGTAGCTGGGAAAAGGGGCATGGATATCCCCCTTCGATAATACCCGGTAATGAAATGTGTGGACATTGCATTAGCCAACCCCGTGTTCTGTTTTTGCTATTGTTTTAAACTTTTGTATGCCATTGTTGATCAGCAGTTGATCTGTGGTCCGATGTCGACGATGTTGATTTCTTGACTTGTTATCCGCTCCCAGCTGAACAAAAGAGGGCGTTTCTTTTTTTTACTCACCGCATAAGCGCGCGTTTATAATCGAGATCAATGGGTGCGTTCGATTAGCTTACACGTATAAGTCAAACTTACACGAGAGCGTTCGTTTAGCCATCACGTGATGTTCGTGCCTGCCCTGGTGTCAGCCACCACTACCCCAGCTGGCGAGCGGGTCTCTGGAGGCTGCCCGAGTGTAATGACGTCACGGATGGACTGTTCGAGCATGGACGTACGTGATGGAACGAGGCGGGGACTTGACCTTTTTCCCAGAATGCCTTTGAAAACACACTGTAGCGTTCGATAAGCCTCATTTTGAGGCTTCCCTTGAGTGTAAAACTGGTGTGTTCAGGGAAGCTAATCGAACGCACCCAATGACGTGTTTGACGCGAAGCACGCTGAGTAAGTGGAACGAATTTTATATGGTCTTTGCGTACACGCAGAATGCGTGCAATATAATAAGCCGCTTGGAAAACTTACAACCACCTGTCCTTCTTTTGCCGCTTGGGGGTGCACTTTAACTCTGGGATAACAGAAGACTGGCGTAGGCCAACAGGTAGAGTTTGTTGGAGCACCGTGAGGAAGCGCTCTTATTTTGGCCAGCTGGGGAAACATACCCTGTTGTATTGAAATACCGATCGCACAGTAACAGTTTGGAGGAACTTAGAAATGGTTTAAATTTCAAGAAGTACTTTAATGACGGGTTTTGCCCTTAAATGATTTAAATTTATTCACTTTACTGTAGGTCGACAGCCATTAATGTATCAATTCCCTTCGCAAAAATTGGAGTTCACCGTGATATGCGGGGAGGGGGATGAAGAGGGTGCAGAGTTCCTATGTTATGTACAATGACTTTTGGCGTGCATTGGCCACTGTACTTTTTACCAGGAGAACATCAATTAGGGGAATTTTTTGCCGACATGCCAAGCTCATGGTGAAAAATCAATTGTGAAAAATGATGGCAGCTACTTCATTCGCTTCAAAAACTTTGAAGTTTCAGCGGAGGAAGCATTCACATGGCAGATTCCTCGAAATACGGAATAATGTTCAACTTTGAGGGTTCAGTTTTTCTGAGGTGAACAGCAGTGACTTTAATTCCCAATGTCAGAAGAAATGAGGGAAATCATGACTGATATCTGGAACACCGATGACCTTGCCTATCTTTCAACTTAATCAGTCGGAGTTGATCAATTGTCTCAAACCCCAGCATTCCTGACGTGAACAACCTGTTGAAATCCCATAGCCAAATAAAAGTTACCGGGAAGTAATAATGTCCGTTGTTATTTTACAAAGATTTGTATGTGGTGAAAGGTGATAATATTTACACATATTAAATCATAACCACGAAATTAAAAAAATGTCTCTCACAAATATTGGGTCTCAAGGTCGACGGTCGCGAACGTCATTCGATTCTGTTAAAAAAATCGACTGAAAAACACACACACAAACAGCGAGTAAAATTGAAATCGATGTATAACACAAGCTTTTAAAAAGATGCAAACAAGCACTCCAAAATATAATTCTTTTACGACTAGAATGATCACATTTTTTCAAGTAGGTTTCCGAAAACCGCGGTCCAAAACACCAATCATGGCAATTTTGCGGCGTCAGTCAATATCGCACAAGCATTGCAGAAACGTTTCGCTGCATGGTGGACTGTTCGACCTTTGACATTAGCCCAGATAGTGCGCCCTCATTTTCATTTGATATTCACGAGCCCCTCCAAGGAAAATGGGCCGTTTTCCAATGCTCAACTTCATCTCCGTCTCAGGTTCGTCCCCGAAATCAATCCCCGATTGTGGGCCTGAAGCGTTTACATTAAACTGGATTACTGTAATTTTTGGTTCTCTTGCATCATATTTGATGTTCTGTGGCACTATTAGACTAATTAGTGCGTTTACAGCTTCAAAATCAGATAGTAAAAAAAAAAAGTGAACACAGCCTGCGACGGAGCCGAATTGAGTATTTGAAAACGGCCCTGGACTATTTTCCATGTACCAATAAATGCATAATTATGCACGCATGCGCACAAATGGCCTTCATTTTCTCTCGGGTTTTCTGCCTTTGTTCATTTTTTTCTTCAGAAAATCCCATTAAATCGTTTTTGCTATTAGGTTCTAATTTAAGTGGAATTTTTTGTGCTCTGTAAAAAAACTTCATAATCGTAATTTCGTAATATTTCCTGTGCGCATGAGATCGCCGTTTCTAAGTATGGCCCCCCTTCCATCATAAGAGTATAAGCTACATTGTTAGTGTTCTTGGAGCCAACTTTTTTTGTTAAAAAAGGACTGATGTTCAATGGACACGTACCGGTACTGTACCCATTCGATTCGCTGCTTTCTGCACTTGGGAAATCTGAAGAACCAGATCCCTTTCTCTTTGGAATCTGCACTTTGTCATGTACATGTACATACAACTCCAGACATAAAAACTGGATAGCACTTCTTTCAGTAGCACTCCAAGCTAAGACAAAGTTTAATGGTAAGCTATTATGTACGTACAGTCTACACTTACATTGAACATCGGTCTATTGCGACTCTCGGGGTTTTTTCTCTTCCTACCAAAGTTTGTCAAACTGAATGACGTTCGTTCGCCAAAAAGAAAAAAATAAAATAAAAATCGCCTGAGACATAAAATACGATTCATGATGAAAATTTTATGATCAGATTTGCTAATTTTGATTTTATTTCGACTGGGGATATAATGGTAAAATGAACATCGAGCGTGGAATTGTCGAGCACAACATGTGACAGCGTTTTCGGCATTGTCGAACGTCATGCATTTCCCGTCAAAATTCTCGGATGTCATCAAAATTCTGTCGTATATGACGTTTGCAACGAACATATTGTACGCATTATAGATTTTTAATGCAGCCAAACTTAAAAGATTACTTTCTGTTTTTTTTTTAAAGGTATGAGAACTAGTAGATATGTACACTTGTATAGTGATTATACAGTGACTTGCATGAGTGATTATAAGCGTTAAGAGAATGAAGAGAGCCAAATCTTTCGGATCATTTTCCGTCAATTTTGTGTTTTTTTAAGGCTCATATTCCTTTAAAGTTATTTCTTAGGGGCTTTGAAATACATCAGTCGAAAAATATACTGAATTCTCCTTGTTGTTGAGAGAAGTTTTGAAATCGAGCCATCTGGTGCAAACACTTTGACGCAAAACTTTAAAAGAGTTTAACTCCATTTGATTTAACTCCATTTGATTTGCACTGGTAGCCAGCGGTGCAGTCAAATGTACACAGTATGCCTAATTATCCGCATATAACCATTTTATAAATCTGACGGTGCTTATTTGTATTTTAAATTATCAAAGTAACTCTTTTAGAAGTTTTGGAAAATGGCATGCGGAGTTGCAAACTTCAGACCAAAGCAATGCACAGCCATAATGTATCCACCGTCGATCATGGATATATTAAAATAGAAATTCAAGTTCACAATTTATTCACGAAGGAAGCATATTATAAAGGACACTGACCCTATGAGGTAAGAATTTCAGACTTATTTGTTAAAAAACCAAGAAGTCATGTTTTAAACTGTGGCTAAAATTTGAAACATGCGTTTTTAAAGTTTTCAACGGTCAACCAATGATGTATAAATTTGAAACGAGACCTAAAGTGATAGCCCTGCTCGCAAAAGACTTGAAACAAGAATCTGTTCTGCTTACAATTTCCACTTGTCTGTTGAGAAATTCCTATTTGATTAGAGCTTACTTTCTCCATAATTTTATTTCAGCGGTCAGTAACCAATAATAACCGTGAAATATAGGCACCCCCTGATCTGTTTTTCTTTTCATTAGTTCACTGAGCGCAGTGATACATTAGTCCTTGACTAGTTTGAGCGTGGGCCTCTTTAAACAAAAATATGCATTCAATCAGTGCTTTCAGAATGCATTATTCTTTACACCTATAATCCCAGAAAAGCTTCACACCGACAGATCGGTGTTGGAAGCTTTCATCACTGCAGTAAATGATTGCTGACCATTTTTGACCTGCTTGAAAAAGGTTCAACCGCCGCGCTTCAGCAGCCATGCACGGTACAGTGACGCACGCTTTCAGTGCCCAAAGTAAAGTTATCCAGTCATAAACCATGACAAGGGTGCTGTCAATGTTGCAACTACTTCTGCCTCAAAAGTTAACATGGATGACAGACGCCCGAAAGCACACGGTAAGTCAGATGATTTCGGTAGATGACTTCGTTGAGAGAGAGAGGATACGTTTCGTGGCGTTGCATGCTTATGGAGGGGATTTTCTGTTCACAGAACCTCTGTCCACTTGACAAAAGACCGAAAGCAGTTGACACTGCGCGCGTGTACGTGCAGGCGTGAATACCTTCGTCTACACCTTTTCATGGTGAACGCAATTTTTCCACAACTATTATCTATAGTGCCAAGCAGTTTGTAAACATAGGCCTACTGCTGTTAGTGGACGTAATAAATACATTTTTGTATGGATACATGTATGAGCAACGCAACCAGTATTTTACTTCCTTGAAGCCAAAGGACTTGGTTTTGCCCAAAGATGGCTTTTGAAACTAACTCTCAAAAGTATACAACCACAAGTGCGTAAACACTACGCTAGCTCGATCGTGCGGGCGAGCCCACAATAATCGGTGCTGCACAAGGTACGTCACAACACTAGCCACACAGTTCCTCCTGCTCGCAAAGAGTCGAGACGCACCGGCGATTTCCACACGCTCTGACATTTTAGTCTCTGAAAGATCATGGCAGAAAGAGGACCTATTATGCCCAAAAAACCACCCCGGACGAAACTGTCGCGGCTTTCAGGTTTGTTTGTTCATGTCGCATTTTTTTCACGTAAAGTAACGATGCGGATGTTTGTTTTTTTATTCTCAAGGGCGAGCATCAGGTGGCCAGCTTGGCCCCGTGCGGCGGTACACGTGTCTTCCATAATGCAGTCTCAAAGAACTCGAAATTGTTCAACTTATGTCGTTCATTTGCTCATGGAAACTATGTTGGTAATTTACGTTGATAGCTCGTTAAGTACATTGTAATAATAGCAAATATGACTTCCAACACTGCAACGTTTGATAAATGATATTTTAAATGTTTCGGAAAAGACGATGAATCGGTCGAGATAATTATTAGAAGCACGGTTGCCAAACTAACAAGGTAAGAGGTATTTAAAAGAATGCTCTTAAACTGCCGGGTCAGACTGACCCGGAATCTGTGTATCTTTAGGCCCGACCATTTGCCAGGTCAAAAAATGACCCTTTTCTGGGTTAGGCTTAACGGGACACCTATTCCGGGTCAAACTGACCCAGGAGTTTTTAGAGTGAAGTATTTGGGGAATATCTGTTCAATCTGCAAGAAAATCTCCTCTGAGCTATGAAGATTCTTTAAACGTTTACGTTAGTGCATTCTGTCGATCTCATTGACAATATTCCCAACGAGTTTCAATTGTCAAACCTTTCACTTGGCCGTAAATTAGTGTGTATCATTTTTCTCGCAGCTGCTGTAGATCGGTTTGAGTTCGGGAGGAGGACTTCGACTGCAGAACGGGAACAAGAGAGCCCAAAGGTATGGTTAGTTTCCTGTCTATATCTGTGTCATCCCGTAGTCCTTTTAATTTATGCTTATCCTGTTTACAAATGCAGCAGCTCGATTACCGACAAGGGATGCGAATTGAAACTTCATTTTCATCGGGGTGTGCAGACGCGAATTTTGGGTTGTATACCGACAAAAAATGGTTCATAAGTAGAAGGTTACATTTTTAAGTATTCAAACGCTGTGTTTCGGTCTGTTCACCTCAGCATTAATTCTGCACAAAGGAGGAAATGAGCATCCGGACTATTGCCGTACCTTTGAAACCAAAGCTTGACGCGTGACATTCAAAGTCAACCGCCAGCCTGGGTGTGTACACTGTTTGGTACGGTGCGCATGATGACGGTGTGGCTCTCGTGAAATTCTTCACGAAGCAACTTAAGAGGGCGCTATATAAAGCATCGCTCCAGCGCGACTGAAGTTCAAGTCCTCGAAACGTAAAATAAACCTCCCAAACATGTGCAAGTTTCACGGTTTTGACAGCTGCAGTCACAAGGTGGACTTTGTCTTGTATACTTATGAAAATAAAGACACACAGACTGCTATGCAAATGTAAATTAATCTCGTTCCAAAACAAACTATGATAGAAATTAAGCAGGAGCTACAAAATTATACAATGTATTAGAAACTTGGACTTTGCGCCTATCGTGGCTTGAAATCCTCAGAGAGCCCGGGTCAGTGGGGGTGTTTTTGTCCCCGATATCCAGACAGGAAGTACGGGGGGAAGTCAGACGGAGTGACTCATTGGCCATACACCCTGTCTGGCAGCTACGCACGTCTTGTTAGGGACTGCTTGAGATTGTAATAGTCTGAAACCCTCCAAACTTGGTATTTCTGATTGCTTGATTGCCTGAAGGGGGAAAAGTGTACGAAATATATAGAGGGCGTGTGAGCGTCCAAAGAGAACATCACTATACTGTATGAAATACTGGGTTTTGGATCCAGCTCTTAAGATGAGGAGGCTGCCTGACAAAATACAATGAAATATTCATTGTCTTTACCGCGGATGTCTTGAACAAATTTTGGAGACACGTTCGAGTTTGAACTATTCCGCATGGCGTCTTTCACAGTCAAATGCGAATAGTATTCCGTTTAAAGCAATCAAAACTGAAAGCAACAGTGAGGCTTACCATGGGGGAATTATTCCTCCATGGGATACGGGCTTATACTTGATCGAAGATTTACAGTCAAACGTTGAATTGTCATAACGTTGAGGGCAGTCCTCGAAAGCAGTCCAACAAAGCCTGTTACCACCCTCTACACACATAAAACATCTCCAGTTTTCATTTCCGTAAGGAACTGAAGACGTACTTTTTTAATATCACAGATAATAAGGTAGGTTACACTATATACGTACATGAAAAATTCGGGTTTTCTCATTTCTTAATGTGTGTTGGTGGTAATGTGTTTTCGGTAGGAGGCTGTCTTTATCGATTATTAGAACACTCTGACGTCACATTTGCCTCCTTGCTTATCGTAAAGCTAATTTGAGTAAGGTGAAGTTTTGGGAAATCAATGTGTGCTCAACGTTTGGGTAAAAACTCCAAGAAATTAAAGACTCCCTTGTAATTTGGACCACCACGATATTTACTGAGATTTTATTTGTACTCAAACTTGCTCGAGCCGTCGTCGAAAAGAGTTTTAAAGTTTTTTTTTAAATTACCGCATTTCACAAGACAAGATTTTTATACCATGTAAGTGCTTTATGGATAATTCAGTCAATTTGCTTGCAGCACATGTAACTGATTTTTAAACAAGGACTGTTTTGAAAAAAGGCCAATAAAAACAAGTCAAATGTAGGCCTATGCATTGTTTCCTTCAGGATGGGGAAACGGAAATAAAGAATCCGGCCAACCCATCAGCTCTATACATACGTATGGTGTACTAATGCTCGGGCATGAATTGAATTCCCGCTTGGTTTAAGTTATTGTTGCGCGGACATTTTACGGGTCAATCCATATCGACTGTGTGAAGGAATTTCACATTCACACTGACATCGAGCCCAGCACAACTATATCACCATAGCTGTGGTATGCCGCTTACGTCGGAATATAAATATTGTGATAATCGTGCTAGTATATTTTAGATAGGCATAATCACAGAGTGCTGCATGGATTGAAAACTGCGCTGAATAGGCCTTCAACCTGCATAGAATTCGGCCAGCGGAGGGGCGATTGAAGATACTGTGATGACTGACTGAGGCGGGTGATCGCACGCACAGAGAACGAGAAAGGGTCATCGGCAATCGTGGGATGGCGACGGCCAAGGATGCAGCCTTGAGATGAGTCTTCTCCTGTACTAGACTGTATGAGACAAATCATCATTCCAAGGGGACACAGACAATAATCGAAGAACGATGACGCACTGACAGTGGAAAGGATGTGTGTTGATACCAGAGCTTGTTATGATATTTCTGATGGTATATCGATTATCTTTTCATCGCTTCATGTGTCATCTCTGGCACCATTCTGTGACCGCGCTTCGTTTTATTCCACTGACCATGAATGGAGCTTGCTGACGCCAGTATCAAAATCCACGAGGAGAACCAGGCCAGTGGTGCACGCATGTTATTAAATTTTCAGAAGAATTATTTGTTTGCGTTAAAAGAGTTTATAACTGCTTTTTCCTGCGCAGGATAGGAACTTGCGAAAGGCATAGTCGTGCAGCGCAGGTGTGTAGTAATCAGTTTTATCCCTGTGAACAAAATTACCCACTGAACCGGTATTCACAATTCACCTCATGGTGTTCAGCCTTGACATTCTACGAGAAACCATCGAACCGCAATTCAATAGTAACACCAAATAAATCGACGACCGCAGTCCACTGACAACCAACGTTGTAACACGCACACACACCATCCACACAGGATCGACAGCTCCAGATGAAATACTAATGCGGGGATTTTTGTGGATCTATTTGGGATAGATATCGCCACCATTGGAAGTTGAGTGGCGACATCAGCTTGGTTAACAGCCCGGTTCACTTCAGTCATCGAAGATCTCATCTCTTCTGTTTTGGGAAGTATACGGAACGCGGAGTATATTTTCGATGACCGGTGGTTGCCGAGTTGCATGTCCCGGCCGTCAATTTAAAGTGCAGACCCCACCGCAGTTCCGTCTTTCACGCGCTGAGTGCCTATCCTGCATCGACGGAGCCGTCGGGGACTTTGCTCGTTATCAACAATTGTGAGATAATTCTATATTTGAACATCACGGTCTTTCGGAAGTTTGGCAATCCAGCAAAGCCGTATGAATTGCTCTGTATATTGCTGTCCGCGAGTACAGCGCGAACAGTGTCGTTGGGGGCATCTGCATTCATCTTAAACCTATAAAAAAACACTGACCGACTAGGTCAAACAATTCTTAGAGAAATACTTTTAAGCTCAAAAAAGGATTAATCGATCCAAACACACTGACCGTGAAATGACACTTGAGTTGAATGGCTGCCTAATTATGAGCAAAATGGCCGTGTAAACGAAGGACAGGGACAGTTTACGAGAGTCCCATCAATTGTCGAAAGTGAAATATTTCACTTATCCCCTGAAGCTGGAAGAGCTAGGTTGTGAGGCATATTCGAGGAAGTGTTGCGCATTCGCCCAGCATTCACCTTTTCGCGTTTTGTACAGTTTCCTATAAAACCATTTCGCTGCATTGAATAAAATCGAAAGTGAAAAGTTCTCCATTCAGGAATTCGATGTGAGTTTTAAATTCAGTATGCTGTGAGCCCTACACGCAGAAAATTTCAACATTCGTAGACCACAGCAGTCTCTGCGTGTACAAGTTCCACATTGCACCGAGTAGTTGCTCCTCTTCCAGAGAGCCTTTTCAGATTTAATCCAAACTTGCCAGATAAGATTAGGCTGCAGCCTCCCAAGACACAACTCGAACTGAACTTGACATTTGCGTCGTCCTTCCAGAAGTGTGCAATTTTGTGCCATTTCCACGCCAGGGGGTTCGGTTCGCTGCACTTTTTTTAGCCAAGAGTGTGGTCATCGGGCAGCGTGTCAGCGCACGGAAGGCGAGTGATTTGTTAGCCCTTTGAAGTCGTCTCTGAGAAGGATCATCGTTCTTCCATGTCGTCCAACTTTTTGCCAACTTTTGACAAGATGCCGAAATCTCAAGTGGGTATTCAGGTTAGCATGCTTGCATGATTGCATACTAAGCTGGGATAATGAACCGAAATAAGGAAAATTTCGCTGAACCAAATCAAAACAGAAGTTATTATTTCTCTGGATATCAGGTAAGTGACGAACATCCTGTTTTAGCATGCCGCGTTCAGCCTTTGCAACGTGGAGTTTTTGTTTCACATTCCATCTTCCCTATAAAACACTTGATACCGAATTGTTAAGCAGTGAATGTGATTCTCTATTGCTATATTGGAGGAGGAAGGTCGATTGCAAATGATGCTGTGTAACCAAATCGTTATTACTACGGACATGAGAAGCATTCTCCATTGATCCCTGTGCAATTCAGCACAACAGTTGTGGGTACAATTAGCGGTAAACCATTGCATAATGGACTATTGTTCTATTCCATCTCGGCGGATGAGGTCGCGCGATAGTAACGTCTCAACCTTCATGTGCACCGTTATAAGTAAATAAATACATATGTCAAGTTCAATTCATGGTCTGAATAATACATCTTGGAACTTGTTGAAAACAATCTTTTTGAACCTCTCAAGGAAAGTCTGAAAGTTGGTCTGCGAATTGAGATGTGTGAGTTTAGTTTGGCAATGGGGTCTATCATACCTGCATGGTCCCATATTTGTACTGTCCAACATCATCGTCTGATACGGTCCCATAGGGAAACAGTCTCTCCCCATCAACGTTCAACCTAATCTACCATGGGAACGCAGTACCTCATTTCGTACAAACATGACAACAGAGGCCCTTCCACCATTCCAAAATATTGGCCTTTCTGTATCGCCCCTTACAATCTGCAAATGACGCACCAGGTCTTCGTAGATCAGGATTCTGTATTGCAGTGTGATTTCTTTTTCCTGATCTAAGATGAATACCAACACTATGGGAATTTTCCCTCCTCGAAAGGTTTACAGCCTTGAAATTAATATCGTTCCTGTGGGATCTTTGGACCCTATGATACAAAGAGGGATGAGTCTATGTTGCTCCATCCCAATGCAGCAAGGGACCAGTCTTCTTCTCCAGCATCCCGTGGGACCGTTTAACCTCCCATCTATTATGGAATGTCTGCCCCTCCAGATTTCCATGTGAAGTATGCCCCTTCTTCCCTAGAATGTTGCCCCTTGCCATGTCTATGGGATCACGCATTTACACAGATAGTATCTTGATCCATTTTCATCATCTATGAAATCTTTCAGCTTCTCACCCCGCGCAAGAAGTAACGATTATACTTGCCAATATCATGTACAGTGCACAGGGATTTCCCCATGCGCGATGAACTCTAACACATAGTAGGTCTATAAAGTATGATGAACCTGTTTGACATATTTAGGACCAGTGGTAAATTCCATTCCAGACGTACTGTATTATAGCACAAGTTTCAATGATGCATCTGACGCATATTGGCATCTAAACTTGCTGTAGCGTTCAAACCTCCATCGCCCCAACCACAAGTGGACCAGCATGCAGAGTTAAAATACGCACTTCATACCGCAGTCCACACGGAAGTATAACTTGCCATAAGTGTGTGTCAGTAAACACAATATAAGGACATCGATCATTGAAGTGTATTTTTCAGTCGGGTTTACTTCCTGAATCAACGCGTGAATGGGCCCCATAGTTGATGGGTTAATCACCACTACATGCCTATTTTTGACAAACAGCTCTACATTTCCACTGGGCATTTGATGTTTTTTTTACGAGCGAGAGGTGCACGCGATTGGGGCGTGGCGTCGTGGCTTTGGGAGAGGGTGACAGTATCCGATCGAGTTTTTGTTTTTTCGTGCAGAGGTGGAGACTGTATTTGATATTCATGGGTCATAGTACGTACATGTTTTCACAGACTTTTCTCAGAACCACGCAGACTTACAAAGCAGAATCTGTTGTCGCCTGGTCACATAGAAAAAATTGACGATTGGTGATCTGCATGTTGGTACCATAGGCCTATGACAATGTCTCGTCAATTCTTGGGAAACAAGGTTTACGTAGGCCTTAACACATGTAATTTGCAACATGGCAATTAAAAAAGCAGATTATAATTATTGAAGTAAAGTAAACAAAATGGCACACTAGCCTACTGTTTGGAATTTGTTAAATGGAAAACATGAACTTAATTAGAACCACTATACGAAATATTAATGTGGATCTGTATAGTTTCCGTGTACACGACATGTTGTTCGCCGTATTCATCATTATTTCAGTCACGAAGACACGTCTGGGTCTTCCTCCAAAACGTATAAATGTACTGGAATGTACAAGACGGACAAACAGGTTAAACCCGGAATTATGGAACTTCAAGTACGCGCATTTCAGATGCGTTCTCTAATTCAGGGGTCCACTCAACAACGCAGCGAATACTGTTGCGGCCCCTGTGGAACATGATAGGTCCAAACCAGGCCCTGACTCTTGATGAAAAATTCGCAGAACCTGCGCAAAGATGTACACCGTTATGAACACAAAATGGTTGACGTGCTCACTGCTGCCAAACTCCTTTATCGTTTAGCGCACTCAGACTTTATGTACGTCCAGCATTCTCTGTGGTTCCTGATCACTTCTCATTCACGAATTTCCTACTTGGTATAAAGATCTATACTTTAGGAAGGGCTATATTTTGTTCCCAAATTAGGCCATCCGCTTTGAAAGGCTAGGGGGTCATGCGATATTTATAAATACAGGGACGGTAATCGCAATTTATTGCTTGAAGAAGGCATATATTATTAGGGTTTGATGTACAGAAATGTGTCACTGGTCTCATACTTTCCAAAAGGAGGAAAAGAAAGAAAACTTAAAAGACAATATAAAAGAATGTTACACAAGTTGAGGCAAAAATACATGGAGTCTTGTCGTTCAGTTCTTGTATGAATATTTATATTAATTAACAAGCATGCGCGAAACGCGATACATACTTTTTCTCGAACATTTTACAGTGTCTGTAATTTTCTTTTAATAGGCCCCAAACTTAAACAATTTTCTGCATCTGAATATGTTACATTATGAAGTTAATGTTCTTGTTCATTACAGCAACCGGGTCGCGAATATGTCGGGTTTGCCACCCTGCCGGACCAGGTGCATCGCAAATCCGTCAAGAAAGGATTTGAATTCACACTGATGGTCGTAGGTAAGTTGAACCGACCATCGGAGGATTTCCTGCAGATCGCTTTTTGTCTTAAATTCAGGAGAACACATGGTGAATCATGCCACGAAATGGAGCTGTCTATGTACATTAATTGTGACAACCCAGCACAGCATAAATCGGAAGTGCTGAAGATCCTGCATGGGGAGCTATTTTTATAAGTAACAGGTGCCGTTACAGGACAACTGATCTAGTGAAAATCAATAGAATCTGTTCACATTTTCACCATTTAATATGTCCACATTCAGCAGAATGTCACACGGAGTAATGTCTCGAAACCAAAAAGCCCGGTGGGAAAAAAGTGTCTGCGGTCTACATAAGACTCACTTTTCGGAATCCTGTCAAAAATGGAGCGAAATTCTCAATCAAAAAAAATGGTTACAAATTATTGCCAGACTTAGTCGTGTAATTTGTTATACCCAGCAAGAAATGAGACCGAGGGGTACCCCCCAACATGTCCAATCCCTATACAAATTCCAGACTACTGTACTTAACACATCCCCCCAAGATGACTGACAGGAATTCCCCAGATTCCTGCGAGACAATGACCAACACAAAGCAGGGGGGTTCTCTCCGTCTCATACCTTGCTGCATATGTAATTTCTTTGAATTGTGGTTATGTTCTTAATTTACCACATATCTTTACACATCAGTGTAACCCGAGTTAGTATCCCGAGTTAGTATAACCACAGGCTTAATTATAATAATGTTATGCGGAGGTGAACGACACACGAGGATACAGAATTTATTGATGCATGTTCACCACCTGACTTATAATGGTCTGAAACAGACGACACCAACGCCTTCACATCTGCGCCTGGTCTCATTAATGCAAAGTGTACCTGACGAGAGGCATTTTCCTTAAAGTAACACGAGACGTGCAAACAAAATTTCAAGATGACTGGAGGACCTGAAAGAAAAATATTCCAAGTTATCGCTGTGGAAGGCAACACGGTGTGGAGAAATTTGGGTTCCTGAGCGGGTCGTTAACACGCCTTATGTTCCCTTTGGCACAAGCATCTGGGATTTTATTTTTTTCTGTGATAAATTGGCGCGAGAGTGTTTTTAGGTAAGGAAAGGTAACTAGGTTGAAGACATTGAGGCAATTTTTACTTCATTTTTTATATTTATTCCCCCCTTTCTTTTTTGATCTGACGTTGCATTATAGAAGTCACATTTTGACAGAATGGTGAAGATCTGTGAAAAGGCAGTTGTTCGATGTCATGCACGCAGCGTCAGTCAAAAATCAACTGCCTACACTTTTGTGCAAATCCATCCCTAAGGTCACATATTTGTTGAATTAACCAATTATTCAGTACAACTATGCAAATTATCGGACAGAAATTATGTATAGTTACAAAATATTTCAAGTTCTTGCTGGTACACAAAGTTTCACCAATGTCACCTGTCATTCACCCCAGAGAATCATTCCAGTAGATGTTCTGGAAATTTACAGAAAGCAAAATTACATAAAAATACAAATGTGTCAAGTTACACAAACCTTTGAAAACTTATGCCCCAAACCAAAGTGTGGTGCCACACGCGTGCAATAGAGTCATCAGACTTTGGTGCTGCGTAGGCAATTATTAATTGGATACCAACGATAATTACAAACATTGTACTGCTTTGACACGGCGCATGGATTTCCGTGAAAATGTTATTTACTGAGTTAGAATGTCAGCAGACTGTTTTGGAACATCCCATGCTCGATTCTGAACTCCTGAATCTTGTCTTTCTGGAATCGATGAAAAAATCGCGTTGTACGTACAAGTGCATCCTTTTGAACATCCCGTGTAGACATACAACCATCTGGCTTGATTTGATTGAAAACTAAAGTGACATAAAGTATTTACTTTAGAAAAGAACCTTTCTGCACAAGATCTCCGAACTCAAAATTGCATAGTATTCCCAATTTCTTTCACAAGCTCAAATGTAAATACACATTAAATTCTTCGTAAAAGCGACCCCTTTATGCACGCTTAGTATATTGGAAATCAACTAGGCCTAATCATCCATTTTCCACGGTTTTTAACCGTCGAATATAACACTTGAGCGTGTAATCACGATATGTGAGCATGTGATTTACGAGCAGCGAAGAACGCTCATATCAAACAATAGAATAAATATTTTGCTAAGAGCGAAACATTTTTCTGGTTTTTAGTTCAAGCGTTCAGTGTTGTGTTATTCTTTTCCAAAGCTAATATTTATAATGTATTGTAAGATACTTTCTCTTTTCTCAACAGGAGAATCAGGTCTTGGTAAATCGACCTTAGTAAATAGTTTGTTTCTGACAGACCTGTACAAGGAAAGACGGGAACTAACTGCAGATGGTAAATTTATTTCCTGTTACAATCCTACGCTAGTGTTTCCGGCGTTTGTTTAGATCTGCAAACATCTCGCTTTTAGAGTGTAAAAGCTTTTAGAGTGTTCGCTTCTGTAAACTGACTTAAATTGTAGTTTCCTGAGGTATAGTTTCGTTCACGGAATATTCCTTGAAGTGCGCACTCGCTGATCAGATGGCAGCATTGAAGGATGAATGGTTGCGAGGGCGTTGCTTTATTGAGGTTGAAATGTTATTAACAAAATTCTCCAGAATTCTGTTGATGTATTAAAACAAACTGGGCATTGTCTTTTCTATATTTATATAACAGCTGCCTCCAATATGGCTATTTGAAATTTGTGTAGAAGCAGAGGCTAATAAAACCCTGAAAAAGATCCCGGGCGGAATTCCTTTTTTTGTTTGATGTTCAAGTTACGTATAACCTTGATCTGTTACCAAAGTGATTCTTGCAGACGTTCTGACATCACATACAATTTTTTACGAGTATTATGTCTCTCGAAAAAAGAAAAAGCAAACGGTTTAGTATGCATTCAGTTTAAAGAAATGCTAATGTTTGGACGATGAAAACGTCGACGATGTCAAGAACTTTGAAAGCCAACTTAATGGAGAATAAATGTGTGTGTCATGTCAACTTCTGATAAAATCGTAGCTACATGGCACAGATCTGATCTCTCATTTGAGATGATCAGACTGTTAAAGCTTGAATCAAAATACGTTTACGTACATTCCCTAGATGTGAGATGATTAGAAGAAAAACCACACAAGCCCATTTGAGGTTCAACAGGTTAATGATTGCTACTAATTATTTGGAGCTCCCACTACCCCCCATGTCTCCGCAGAGCGTATCGAGAAGACAGTAGATATTCAACGATGTTCAGTCGACATCGAGGAGCAGGGAGTTCGGCTCAGATTGACTGTGGTCGACACACCGGGTTTCGGGGACTCGGTCAATTGCAACGACTCGTAAGTTGACAAAGCAAAGTTAGAATAACTGCATAGTAGAGATTACGGCCGAATCGTGTTGTCGATGCAGGTGTAGTGTTCAATCAATAAGCATATAGGGTTTGTTTTAGTTTTATTATTACATCTGAATCGTTTGGAAATAGTGAGAAGAAGTTGCTGAACCAACAGTCAATTCGCTTTTTTCCCTGAGTGTCTTTTTTTCAGTTGCATTACGAATACAACATTTTGCTTGATTTCTGAAGGCGAGGGACAAGTTTTAACGACGACTTGATAACTTATACAGCCCATGTCAACAACCCAACAAAAACGACAACTTTTAAAGTGAACTTATTTCGGCTTTTCCACAAATATTTTGCTGTTAGATGGACACCGATTATTGACTACATTGAAGAACAATTCGCCCAGTATTATGAGGACGAAAGTGGTCTGAATCGTAAGAATATTGTGGACAACAGAGTTCATTGCTGTCTCTACTTTATCTCACCGTATGGACACGGGTAAGATTGTGTGAATAGGCTGGTTAAGTATTCCTCCGCTTGGATTACTTTGTACTAATATTTGTTGAATTAAACTTTTCGGATGTAAAAGAAATGAAAACAAGAAAGCTCTTTATGAAGTTGTTGCCAGAATGGTTATAATAGAGTGAAGTGAATAATAAAGATCTTGTTTGCTTGGAAACTTGAAAAACATCGTGCAGTGGAGCCCAATACACTTTTTATTATGGAGTCCTTCGCTAAGTGGGGCACTTCTGAAGGTTAATTTTCTCACTTGATAAAAAACTTTATGGATGAATTCGAAACTCAATCTTTTTTGCACGCAATTTTAGGCCACTTTTTTTAAAGGTGAGAGATCATTATTTTGAAGCTGAGTAACAAGAAGGCACCATACATGCTCTCTCTCTCTCTTGTTCAGTAAAACCTTAGTACCCCCCATGAAAAATCTAATTGTATATAAATGGTCCCAATACACCAAAGGAGATTTATATTAAATTTTCACTCTTGATATTCAAGCTGTGTAAATTTATGTTTATGTGAAAAAAAAAAAATTCAGAACAATCTACTGATAAAGTTCAGCGTCTTGGGTGCCATAGTTTTCCCCAGTTGGTGTCCAGTTTGAAGATTTCATTACTGTGCCAAACAAAGGTTCAAGCCAACAAATTTGGTAATTTATTATCCATTGGCAGACAATTTTGTTAGCCACACACTGATTGTAATATACTCCAATATGTGCAAGATGTTCTTATCGTGTCCCCGCATCAGGATTCCAAATGCATACGCAAAGATGGGGTCCCCGGGGGAATCCATGACAGAATTAGGTGTCATCGAACCGCTTAAAACCTCTCCATTATCAATGCCTCCGAGGAGTAGGATTACATCTCAACGGCCATTTCAGGCACTGGGTCTTGGAAGGAATTCTGAACTGGATTACATTATCACATTTCAGAAATAACAACATAGTTCCTCGTATTCATTTCCTCGTTTTGTGTCCCGATATGATTTATAGTGAATTGGCTTGGCACTGCCTCACAGGTTTAATACTTCTGTGTCGATAAGGTTTTCCTTTGTTGCCCTTAATTTGGACCCTGTAAATTTTGTTGTGTACATTTTGTATCCCATTGGTCCCTGTTCGTTGAGTCTTTCTCACATCATATTGTAAATCATGACTTGAAATTGCAATGCGCACATTTTTTTCCAGTGAGATTAGTTATTTACCCATTAGCTTTCTAATACTTGAATGTCCCTGTTTCCAGATTGCGACCCATTGATATTGGCTTTATGCAACGACTCCATGACAAGGTGAACATTGTACCTGTATTGGCAAAGGCAGATTGCCTGACGCCAGTTGAAGTTCGGACACTGAAAAATAGGGTAAGTATGTCCTTGCATCTGGCAAAGGAAAACTGGTTTATGCAAATAAATTGTTGGAAAGAATAACTAACAAATCAAGCTTTCATCCATTGATTTAGTTGTGACATGAACTGCATCTTTGCAGAACACTCGGTGCTTATGTGAGACTGTGCCAGAAAGGCAGATCACCATCATGTTCATCACACACTCGATATCAGTTTATTTTATCAATTATGCAAACTGATGCCCTATGGAAATTTGGTTTGTGAAATGGCAAAGAACAGAAGGAAAGTTCCAATTTTTTGGAGCAATTGATGAATGGGAAAAATCTGATGTCTTGTATGACAGGTAATGCGCGAGATTCAAGAGCATGATATCAACATTTACAGCTTCCCTGACTGCGATTCCGATGAGGATGACGATTACAAACAGCAAGACAAGGAGCTGAAGGTAAAACATGTTATCACAGAATCCACAGGGGAAGCAGTGAACAGCAAAAGGCAATTCCAAAGCCAGAAAATGGCTTAAAAAAAGTTGCTTTGAATTTAGACACATACATTTTGAATAAATTAAGCTCTTGCAATATAGCACTTAATATCTAAGTGTTTTCGAGGGCAAAGCAGGGAAGAGTTTAAATTTACTTGTTCACTTTTCTAGCTGAAATGCCATTCTTTTATTGAGAATGCTTAGGGATGAACATGTGATGTCTCCAACCCTGGACTGGTGCCCACTGATTAAATGTGCCAATGTAGGCTCAAGCATCCCTAACATGTTGAGTCAATATGGGCGATTCACAATAGTGTGCCTCCAAGAGTTTGCAACACGTTGGCCAATCACGACCTGACCAAGACCCAATGCGAGTTTGGAAGGGATCGACAGATTTCGTTCATCCTGATTGGCCAATGCATTGCAAACTCTTGGAGGCGCACTACTGTGAATTGCCCAAATTTTAATCCTATCTAGGAGTCATAATTATGACTCCTAAGTCTCCAAATTCCAAAACTGCAGGATTAAGAGTCAACTGGTATAGCAGCACGTCATCTAAAAGCTGTCCAGAATATCTTTCTTTGAATCCGTTTTGCAGTCAGTCCATTTTCAAAATGTTCAGGTGCTGTGTGGAAGTGACATGTACATTTACACATATTAAGGAACTAAAATAGGCTGCCACAGTAAGTTGAATCCTAAGAAGAGTGGAGTTATGATTTCTTGAGCCACTTTAGCTCAATTCAATATACAGTTACTTGAGTTGCTCCTTGCCAGTGTTTTTAGCATTTAAGTTTCTATAGTTAATTGACAAGATTCTATACTACTGTGCTTTTGCAGGAGAGCGTTCCTTTTGCAGTAATTGGCAGTAACACGGTGGTGGAGGTGGGAGGCAAGCGAGTGCGTGGTCGACTCTACCCCTGGGGTATAACTGAGGGTGAGTTACAGAATGATTGTTCTAAGACAGTCCACCACAATTCATCTAGTACCACCAAAGCAATTCAGTCACAACCTGTTCCAGTGAACTGTGGCAAAGCATTCCTTCATCACTGTTTGCGCTCTCTTACTTGTGACTAGACTTACGAATGGACCTGCAACTGACCTGGCTAAAACATATGGTACAACCAGGATTCAACTCTTTCACTGTATCTCACTTTTATGACTCAAAGTACTCCAAGTCTTAGTTATAGATATACTCCATCTTCATCTCAAAGTGACGGTGAGGCTTTTCTATGAAGCCTCAGACTTGTGGTTTTGGCTGTGCTTGCTGTAGGTCCCTATTAAGTAGATGAAAGTTATCTGAGGAGCAGGTTTCTAGTGGCAGCAATCAATGGAACATCAATTATAAGCTAGGAGGGTGTTACACAGAATTTCTACAATTAGGTTTGCCAAAAGTCTTGGAAAAATCAATTTGCCAATCCTGTAAAGGATCTGTACACAAAATGAATGTTACCAAAAGCTTTGGGAGAGAGAAAACTATCAATAAAAAAATAACTTTTGTAGATCAGAATAAAACCTCTTATTCATTTTTTCTGTTACAATTAAAAAAACGTATATTACAAGATATATCGCAGCGTCACAATTGCTAGGAAAAAGTTTCCTTTTAGACTTCTATGCAGATCATATGTTACATGTAGTGTTTGTTTTTTGCAGTGGAGAATCCCAAACATTGTGACTTTGTGAAACTGAGAAACATGCTTATTAGGTGAGTTATATGCAGCAGAGTGTTCATTTCAAAACATTATGGCAAAGCAGCAAACAGATTGTTATGAAGAAGGAATTCCACCTACACTTAGATAGCTTTATTTCAGTTCAGTAATTCAAAAACAGATGACAAACATTGCTGTTATTCATCCATAATTTACCTGAGTTCTGGATAGTTCCATGATTTTTTTCAGTTAAATCAAGACTGATGCAAAACAATGTGGCTTCAGCATTTCGACTGATGTGCACATCTTTTATCTCTGATTTATCGAATTACAGTTCCTAAGATTTTGTCAAAGTTTGGCACAATGTCAAAGTTTAGTGCAATATCCTCAAGCATTTTTAAAAGAGTGTCCAGGTTCCCAGTTTTTTACACTTGTCCTAAACTATTCTAGGAGTTGTCCTAAAACAAAAAACCCTCTGGAAAATGCAAATTGCAGAGGAGATGACATATGCCTTGGAGAATTCATTTTGGTGGACCCTAGAACTTCCAGGGTGTATGTTTGTGGTTAGGTGTTGAAGATATGGAGTGCAATGTATTTTTGTGCTGGGTACCAGGACACACATGCAGGACCTGAAAGATGTTACACGTGACCTGCATTATGAGAACTATCGCCTGCGGAGAATCCAAGACGAGACAGATAACCCAGACGTCAAGCAGGAGCGACTGTGAGTTGAAGGCTGTTTCCTATATATATTCTAATTGATGCTTCCCTTCACGCAATGAGTCACGATCACCATGCTCAAACATTTGATGGGGCTGTTTGATCAATCGTTAGGGCTCCAGTTTAGGCGACACGCCTGTGCACCCTCTAGTTTTTTGTACATATGGCATGGAGTATACACAGGCAGTTTCCATCTAAATGTATACAAACAATTAACGTCTTAACCTGAGCATTGGGCACACAAATGGTCATCACATTTCTCACGTCACATGTTTAGGGGGTGTATACATGCGTCAGGAGTCCTTAAAATTGGTACACTGAAGGTGCTATACATTAAGTAAATTCTCCCTACATGATCAGAAAGACGGAAAAATTACGTAACTTGGATCATTGCAGTTTCCCCATGGACTTAATTTATAATACATGTATAACAAGAGAGGGCTCTCTTCAATCTAGCAATAATGTTCTGTGGGTTTGGCATTCCAACTGTCATGTAGTTCACGTGTACTAGGTACAGATTGCATGTACATGTACAATAATTCAGGTCAAACTGAATGTGGCCTATGCCGGTGTAGAATGTAGTCAGGGTTCAGATATTGCATTAAGCCACTGAACCATGTGCATTGAAATCGATGGCAGTCTTGTGCAGCCCACAGGACCATTAAAATCGGGCAGTTGCATATCCAGCTTTTGGTGTCAAGGGGGCAAAATCGAAAGCGAATGCGGCGTCGAGCTCATTCAACATGTTGGAGGAGATAAAAAAATCAGAAGCCTTACTCACGATCCTGCGTCCTTGCTTTTATTTGCTGCTGTTGTTTTTTTGTTCTCTTTGGGTTTGGAGCTAATATTTAGTAAATATACCGATTACTTTCTTTTCTATTCACCTATGAGGGATTAAAAATACCAAAAAACAAAAAATCTGTGGGGGGGGGAGTTTCCCCTGCCTCCCCCACCGGATAAGCCACTGAAGTCAGGTAGTCTAGTTTTGACTAAGTTCTTCTGAATGGCACTGGCAACCCCCCCCCCAAAAAAAATGTACAAAATGAATCTTTTTAGCAACACTCATGCATGTCTGGTGTTGGTGCAGCGTCTTATAACTCTGGTTTCTGTCCAGTAAATGTTACAAGCCACTGGACTCAGTAGTCCAGTGAGTTTTTAAATGGAGTTCAAATCTTAGTCTCAGTACTGTGCTCAAGTACAACCCTGCCCAAACTTATTTTTCATCACATACATTGAGGGTACGCATTAGTGCACAGATTTCATATTGTAGTCATCTTAAGAAGGGGATGAGAGCTGAGTGTTGAAGAAAGGCACTTACCCAGACTGGAACCTTGAGACTTGAGTGAATCTCACTGAGGCCAACTTTACTTGCTGTTTGGTGAAAATTTCTCCTAACGTTTCTTGAAGCATAGACAAAGTACTTCTCAAGCCAAGCTTGCAGTCTTCAAGTTAGTTAGTTGAGGAGACATTTCTTCAGCATTTTGCACCTAGGAGGGAAATCAAGTGCTTTCAGTTTGAAGCCCAAGACCAGACTAGACTAGACTAGACAAGACTAGACTGGTATCTATAGTCTTCTTGCATCTTTTGAGTGAATATGTGGATGTAGAGACAAGATACCAGCCTTGTGATATATATTTGATTAATGCAGTAGTACACAGTGGACAGGTTGTTCCATGCATCAGTCTATTTTTTCACTTTTAATTTGGAACTCTTGTACACAGTATCGAGAGTCCCAAATATTAGGACTTGAATTTAATTACCTCACAGACTGGGAAGTGACTTTTCTTTTCATTAAAGTTGCTTATGAAAAGATGAAGTATCCAGATATGTTCCACAACTACAGCAGCCTCTTCAGCCCAAATCAGCACATAGGGAACCAACATTACCTCAGTATTTGATATGAGATTTTTCATTGCGATCGTTCTTACCCCTTCACCTCTCTCCATACAGGAACTCCATCCGGAAGGACTCCATTGCCACCAAAGAGGTCAGTGAGAAGGACCGGATGCTGGAGGAGAAGGAAGCAGAGCTGAGGAAGATGCAGGAGATACTGCTGAAGATGCAGGCCGAGATGGCCAAGCAGCAAAGCAACGGCGGCAGCAACAAGGGCAGCCTGGCCGACCTGGCTACGAACAACAATGCTGAGAGCAGCGACACGTCTTCCCTCCCTGGGGAAATGAACGATCCTAACGACAGCAGGAGCAGCACTGTGGAAGTATGATGATGAGGTTCTAAAGAGTTCCTAACCAGTGACATCTTAGTACAATCCAGCAGTCCACCATTTTGATGCGGCTCTGTTACTTTGGAGACAAAAGCTAGTACTCTCAAGATGGCCACTGAATGTTTGCAAGTGAACTTGAGGAGGGCCATGAGAAGGGTAATTGAGTATTATTACTTTAGGTTGGGGGTTTCCAGAGATAGTTTGAGGGCACTGTTGTCAGGTAACCTTGTGACAAGATAGTCAGGTTGGCAAGCAGTCTCAACATCTCAGAGGTACCGTATTATAAAATATTTTCTGGGTCATTGTCAGAGTAGCTTGTACCCTATAGAAAAGCAGTAGAATGCAGTTTTGTGTTAACATTTTGCATATTAAGTTCAAATTTGCTGAAACAGTGAGCTTGGAATGTTGCTGCATGTCATGTGGGAAACAATGGCATTTGTAAATATTGATCATGACCACCAAATGTAGCATGCACTTGATGCCAATGATGTACATACAGAATTCCAGTCTAATTTTTGGCATGTCAATAAGAAAAGCTATGCAGGCTAGGATCTGATATCATATCCATTTGCAATGATTATTTTAAAGGGTGCTTGAATGAACAAATTCTTTAAAAATTGTTATTTAAAAGCAGTCTTTCACTTTAGAAAGAATAGACAGCTGAAGGAAAGATGTCATCTCGGCCAAGTATTTTGAAGAGTTTTAAGTAAGGATTCTTCTTATGGTGCTCCTTGGAAGGGGCAGGGCTTTTTAAGTTCCTCCTATCACTGCATTTAGAACAGACCGAAACGGTTATGCAATTGCTATACAGTGGCTTAAATCTCTGACAGTGGGGACACGGGGATGACCAAAATCTATGTACACGTACATGTACTGCTCGTCCAAAGAAGTTGAAAAGTAGGGTGGGGTTTGGACCCGGAGACCATATTACACCAAGGATCGCTGCTCATGCTACAGATACTCATTTCATATTTGTCCTCCAGTTAGGTTATCAGAACATTTGAACTAACCTCACAGTTTTATTTCTTGTGACCAAAAAGTGTGGGGGGGGGATGTTCAACTGGCCCATTACCCCTCAAAAAGTTGGTGGAAGGGGAAATATACCCCAATCCCTTGAGATTGACACCCATGTTACTATACATCAGGGAGGCCAGGCCCTAATAATGATATATGAACTGTGCCAACAAATGACCATAAAACTGAGTCTCAACAGTTTTTCTAGTCAGTCACAGGAACAGTGCTTCCACCATGAGCGGGGGCCTTCTTGAGTATAAAGTGACCCCATGACCAGTCTCATCTGTATTAGACGCATTCATATATGAACAAAAATCAGTATTGTCCTTAAAAATCAATGTCTTCTATCTCAAAATGCACATTTGTTCCAAACAGTTATATGGCACACTTTGTATGCATTTTTATACAGAGCTACATTCACAGAAAAATATTTTTCAAAAGCTTTCATTCCCCAAATTCAACTAAAACGTTTGTATTTATTTGGTATGCATATATTTGGAGACATATTTATTCTGGATGACGTTTTCAGTGAAACTATTGTGGCCATTTAGGTTTTGGTTATGGAATAGATTAAAATAAGATAAACAAAATGTGGCATTTAAAAAAGAGAATGTGATTTGATTTTCTTGATGGCACGACACGGTCATAAAACGATGATCTGAATGACAAATTTGGTGTGATTTATTTAATTGAATTCAAAGCATTACTTTTCAATTGGATTTTGAATTTGATAGAGTAAACCTTTCGAAGCAGACTGGATGTCTGTCGTGTAATCTAATAAAATGTGATTTCTACAGTAGTGACAAGTCAACTTTGTAATTATTGTTATTTGAGAATTTACATAGAAGTGCAGAATGCAAAGTAATATCCGAATAAAGACCAAACACTGAAAAACAGGAGAGTTGTATGACTGCTTACTGAGTGCTCAGCATGCTTCCCATTGAAAACACCTCAAAGTTTACATGTTAGTGAATTGTCAGACAACAGGTGATACATGTAACTATGAGACATGGTACGAAACGTGCGTGTGGGTCACATGACGTACTGAACATGTAATAAAACCTGCATTCCTTACTATATGCTTATGAAGGATGACCATGTGCGTTGGACCGGTGACTATCCCAGATTTCCAAACAAATGTCGGATAAAAATTCAAGTGGAATCACACCTGACACTTGGAAGAGGGACACGCTGAGCACATATGATAAATTCCCCTGAAATGCACTGTCTTCAGTGCTGCTGCGCACCAAGTTGACATTTTTCCTACCAGCCTGTCTCTTTTTTTACCCATGGAGGATTTTTGTCAGAATGGAAAACACATAATGATAGCAATCTATCCTCGTAAATGCAGGCTTTCTTTTATTCTGCTCACTTTTCAAAGATAACGACTGAAATGAAAAATCAAGGTCTTTTTTTTGTAACTACCTTGCTGTAACAACTAACACAATAAACCCATTTACAATAAAGATGGCTTCCTTTACGTCTGTTTTTCATACTTCCATTCACAGCAAATTTTCAGAACTCACCAAATTTTCTGTTCACAACAAAACCATCAGTAACCAAACCACTATTTCAAGTATCATTTAAAAATGCCCTTTAGATGTGAACTACCTCTTACAGAATCTTATTACAAAGAGGCCATAAGTGCTCAACACAGCAAGCAGAATGCTTACATCAAATCCTGCTGACAATGGTGACCTAAAAAAGAGCACAGTTGTAGTTGAGTCCACCACAAGTCCTTTCACAAGTCCCTTCAGGAGTCTACTCATAAAGACAAGTTACAAGTAACAGGCTGAAGAAGACAAAGGAATGCTTTCGTTACAGTTCATTTGAACAGCTTGAGATGTGGTTTAAGACAACATGACTTGTAATGGACTTATGATGGACTTGCAGGGACATGTCACCCCATCAAAAGTCAGTCACCTATCATGCCCAAGTCATCCAGTTTTCAAGTCAAGCCACAAGCTGCTCAAATGAGTTGCACTAGGGCTTTCCATTCAATCCCTAGCCACTGTCCATCAATGTTACTTTTGCAGAGACTTGTGTCCTGACTTGTGCCTCCACTACAGGTAGATTACATGCACAATGCTGAAAGACAAGAGAAATTCCAATGTAGGGGTAAAGTGTGAACATGACTTGGGTGAGGCGCCTTGAAACCTTAGTACTACTTATGTGTGGCTATATGTCCAAATAACCTGGCTGCAGCTGGAGATACCAACATCAGTCATTTTTTTCACAGATGTAATTCCTGGTTTCAGCTAAATGTTTCACTCCAGGTTAACTATAGGCTTACCTCAAGTCTGGCTTAGTCAATGTCTTCATGCACACCTATAAACTATCGACATTACTCCAGCTAATGGTCCATGATTAGTTGGCAGTTGTTAGGAATTACATATCTTTGGCTGGATATGAAACAGTGCACATAATGAAAATTCACCACAGTAGCATGTAAAGCTCATTATATTTTATCGTGTTGATCTGTAACTACCATGTGAGGCTGCAAACTAGAAAGCCAACAACCAGACTGGCATCAAGTCTACACAAACAGTGAACAACAGACGGAAAGAAAGCCATCGCTTGGCTGTTATTTTTACATGTATTTGACATTACATACAAGGCTTGGTTTAATTTCCCTATATTCTGTGCCAAGTTTCACCTTCACAAAACAATCTCTTTTTACACTTTCATACATTGAAGCAGCTTTTTTTTTACATTTAACTTACACACAATGCACACTCTTCCACTTCGCTTTATATCACACAATTTGCACATTGAATTCCCATCAAATGCTACCCCACCTCTTCAAAAACTTCTTAAAATTAAAATTTGCATAACTTAAATCAGAACTTAATAAATTAAGGAAGAGAAATCTCAACATTATTTCAAACAAAGGTATGGTACAGATTAAAGTTAGTTCTATTGGTGGCCTGCAAAAAGGCACTTTATTACTGTTTGATGCATAGGTCTGCATACAAATAAAAATTTGCCCAAAACGGGGAATAACTTTTCATTCTAGTTGACATCAAAATGTCTGCTAAAGCTGTAACGATGGAAGCAAGCAAGCGATAAAGAAAAAAGGAAATGTATAAATGGAATGTAAAACACAAAAAATTATTCAGAACATGAGATACTACGTTAAAACATTCAAGAAAAAAACCCACTTCCATACATTCTTGTGCAGCTTAAAACTGTATATCAGACAAGGCTGTAAAATTTGAAATGCTAAAATGATTTAAATATTTAAAAGTCAGCACTGGTGCAGTAAAGATATCTTTGTCAGAAATACAGCTGTCTTGGTATTAGCACCATGGAATGCAGAATTGGCCTCCGAAGATTCCACAGGAAAACAATGCACCAAGTTCATTTAATACACAAGTCTTACATTTGTACCAAATGCAACCATCAAGACATTGATGACTGGTTGCCAAGCATCCTAGTTTTGCCAATATCATGCTCCGCATAACTCCTGGGAATAAAACTTTAAAAAAAAATTACAAACATTTAATCTTTTCTTCATGTAAAGCATGATCACCAAACACACTATGATACTTTTTATATACCACTCACGATATTTAAATGATGGAGATGATATTTTAATAGATAGTGGACAATAACATCTTGCTGAAATGCACATTTCAATGTGCAATAACAATGCATTAAGTACCACGCTAACCACGGGCTTACATGTATGTACACCTACATGTAAGTATTCAGAATTAGATGTGAACACTGTCCAATCCATGATCATTCTCATTCACATGATTAATGTACCATTCTTCTAGAAAGGATATTATTGGCCTAATTTGGTTTGCTCATATTTTGATCATTTTGATATGGGCATAAGCTGGGCATGAAGGAGAGCTATAACTCGGTTTATACAGGGCAGCACTGATATCCAATAATGCACCTGCATGCAGGATTTCCTGACTAAACTAGCGGTTCAATTATATACTGGTCATTTAATCATTATGAGTTACAGGTACATCTACAAGCACACATTACTTCTGACAGGGTAACTTCGAGGAACACCGACACAAACTTTTAGCGGGACCCTGCTGCATGAACACTGCACTCTTCAAACACGAGGAGACGACATACCTGTACATGTACACAACAAGATGACTTCGGAGTCTGATTAAGTTGGACAAGTGTTTCACAACTCAAGCTCATATGATTCATACTGGTAACACCTGCTTTCAGTGGTTAACTCATAATTCCAAATTCTGTTGAATAGCCACGATGTGATTGCTTAGTTTTCTTTGAAGTTTGTATGATTTTTTAAAATTTAGCTTCAACAATTCTACCAAACTTCTCACTCTTAACAGCTCAGGGTCAAACTCTGGCAGGAATTGTCCATGATAAGGATATTTCAGATTCTTAATCGGATTATGTTTAAAAGCTAAATGGAGCAGTTTACTGTTAACTGACAGGAACATTTTAAAATGGCTAGAATATTCATGCAGTACATGTACGAACATACATATATGTAAATGGAGCGATAAAAGATCATATCATGCCAAATTAGAGTTTGCAAAACTGGCAGTTGGAAAACACACTTTTTTTCATATTTTGCAACACACTTTAAAATTACCTATATATAGTTTTAATTTTTTTGATGTGGAAATAGAATTTCGGCTTTGGTATCATTTTCTTCAACTTTCACACGAATCACGAACCTGGAAAAAATACCTCACAGTTCAATCCATTGTGAACAAGTGAATAGAGATCAGCAAATACAGCATGTAATTGCAATATGAAAATACCTCAGGACTTGATTTTCGTCACAATTCACAGATGATGTGTCAACACAAGCCAGTGTTGTAGTGAAGACCTGTTAAAACCATCACAAGATCTCCCAAGACCATCACAAGACCTCACGAGACCATCACAAGACCTCACAAGACCATCACAAGACCAACACAAGACGTCCAGTCTGAAATCAAGTCAAAAGTTATTCAAATGAACAGTGACACAAGCATTCCTTTGTCATTGTTCATCGCACTTTTAACTCGCAACTGCTCTTGTGACAGGCTCTTACACTCGTGTGACTAATCTGATGTCTGGTCTTGACTACAATGCTGTCATAGTCTACGCTTTAAGCAGCTGACCATGACGGTCAGGTAACTAAGCAAGCTCAAAAGAAATAATAATGTAGAGTATTTAGTGTCGTTTTCCTGAGGATCCCCTGGCTCCCCTGGACAAGGCTGGTGCCTCCTCACCCCCCTCTGCGAGAGACCCAGACCGTCCCGCCCGGCGTAGCTGGTAAGGCTCATCTGGACCAAGGGGTGAACCCTTCTGGGGGTTGTCTTCGTACCCCGAGTCCTGGTCCGTTCGTAGGGATGGGGTCGGGGACATGGAATCGGCACTGGTGAAGCTCCGTGTGTCGTAGTTGTCAATGTTGATGGTGCGCTGACACCAGTCCATCATGTTGGCAATCAGATCAGGGAGTGAGTGACTTCGAGAGGAGGCATTGCCCTCCGACAGGAGCCGCTTGTGCTGGACCGGCATAGGGATGCGGGAGGGCGTGGCATTCTCCAAGGAATCCCTCCTCATGGGGGTCTTGGGTTCTGCCTTCAGGTGGCTGGGGATGGGGATCCGCGGCCTGAGTCTGGACGTGCCGGGGGAGCTGGCTCGGGAGCTGGCCCGGGAGCTGGCATTGCTCCTGGTCTCACTGCGGGTCTCTCTGGGTGCCACCCTGTTCTGGTAGCTCTGCAGGTATCTTGCAAGGTTCTCTGCATTCAGTTTGGCTGGCACAGGCTGACGGGGTGCCTTAGTGTCCCTGCCAGTGATGGTCCGCCGCCGGGCCGAGTTCCTGGCAAAGCCCCCTTCTTGGTCTTGGCTGAGGTTACCAAAGAGATGGCGATCGGTCCGTGGGTTCCTCAGAGAACCGGACCGCTGAAGCCTGCTCTCCCTTGGCTGCTTTCTTGGCATGTTTTGGACGGTGTCTTCTTGGTTTCCCTGTGGTGTTGATGACTGTGAATGCACCGCAGTGGCACTGCGTGCTCTAGCACTAGATCCCATGCTACCCGTGGTAGCACGCAACTTTGACCCCCTCTCAAAAGAAGGACTCTGGGTTTGGGTGGAACCTGCCTCTGAAACACCAATGGATGCGCGTAACCTGGACTTTCTCTCAGGTGTGGGGATATGCGACAGAGGCGCTCTCCCCTCCCCGACACCAGTGGAGGCTCGCAGCCTGGACCCCCTTTCAAAGGAAGGGATTTTGGTTCTTGCAACACTACGGTCGACTGAGAGACTTCGGGTTCTCTCTCGCTCCCTTAGTCTCTGGGTCACACATTCTGTAGCTGATTTCTCACTGTCTGTTGGGGATCTTAAGGATGACCCATCGTGTGACCTAAGGTCATTGGAATCACAGCTACTAGTGCTGTTAAGGCGGTGACGCCCTCCGGTGTCTCGTGATATCATGATGATCGAGTTGTCTCGTCTTTCAGTGAGTTTCTTGGCATCTGCTCTTGAAGTGTTGACGTTCAGGGACCCTGATCGGTGCTTCCGTCTCATGGATGGAGAGATTGGGATGCTCCGGTCCAGCGAGGTCTCCCTGCTGCGTGTACCGCTGGTCAGATTCACAGACGAGCTGCGGGTTCGACGGGTGTGAGTCCCAGAGCCTGACTCTCGTCCGCCAGCCAGGGCCAGCCGCCTATATACATCAGATTGCACATTGGACTCATTCAATTCAACTGGGGTGCAGGACAAGGGCCTGACATGACGCGTTGGGCTCGTGGGAGCGCTACGGGCCAGGCTGCCCTGATGGTTTTGGCTCTGGCCATCAGCGTTTGACTCCTCGCGACGCTTCCTCAGAAACTCCTCGGTGCTCGTGCCAGCTTGGCTCAGCCTCCGCGGGAGCTGGGAGGGGCGCTTCTCGGCCTGGAGGGAGCTCCTGGCCGGGCTGTTTCGTCCCAGGCTCCCTGGTCTCCCCCTGGCTGGGGTGGAGCTGTTGTTCAGAAGATCGGCGCTGTGGTTGGAGTCTAGACTGGCCAGGGTCTCATTGCTGTCTTCGCGTCTTATGCGTGGGCTCGGGCTGCGAACCGATCGATTGTCACAGTCATCCAGAGACTCAACACTCTGGTTACGGCTGTGAAGTTTAGGACCTTCTACCGATACTCTGCAAAACACAGAAGAGAACAAATAAGACTTGAAGGTTTTCAGGGTGAAAGAAACTAGACGAGTAAAATGATTGCGGTTGCACCATGTATTAATCCCTTTCTTGAGTATGTGTGGTTCAGAGAAAAACCAGAGAGTTATTCCCTGGTTCTTCTCAGAACCACATATACTCAAGAAAGAGATTGATACATGGTTCAACCGCATTCATTTTACTCTTACAGAAGAGAACCTCATCACTAAGTTGACAAATGTATGCTGTCGTGCACTTAAACTGGGACTAATGCAAAAATTATTGTCAGATGAGGGCAATCAAATTTGCTATTTCCTGAGACAAGGTTGAATGCAATCTCTTTTTTACGGATCCAGTTCAGCTTTGTGCCCATTCAGTTGCATGCGGATCACATCAACTTGGCATACCGTAAACATGCAAAGATATCTGAAAAGGTGAATTTACATGTAAATGAAGAGGCCCTCTTTCAGCTTTTGTAAGTGGGTTATTAGTGGATCAATCTACAGTAACAAGTCTTTACCTTCGTTTTGGTGATTTGCGGTAGTTGCTTCCAAAACTACTAGTGCGACTCCTTCCCCCAGAGCGATGAACTGAAACAACAAAAATCAAACTGTGAATTTTCCTGACAATAATACGAGCCAGATATTTTACAACAAAGTGGCTGACAAACTTTTGAACCGTTGGCGTACTATTTTGTTCCAAGGCACAGACTTTTGTTCCAAACTCTACTCTACAAGACACATAACGTTTATTAAGTGAAGAGCATAAACTTGTGAAGTTTCCATAACAGAAAATCTTCAGCGAAAAGTTGATCTTCAAAACCACGCAAGCCTACTCTCAAACAAACTTCTCTTGTCCACTTACGTTTGCATTTGCAAGGGTCATGCTTGTCCAGGTAGTGCTCCAGTGTATCCCAGCCACCCCCGATCCGAACCATGACATGATTCCGTAAAATCTTGAATAAATTCCACGAAAAATGAAACAATTCAAAATGGTGGAAATTGAAAATCAATCACACATCTTACACTGAACAAGTATAATTCACAAGTTAGGGTAGTACATGTAGAACTTAGAAAACAGAATACAATTGTTGTTTTTGAGTTTCCAAAGTTTAATTAAAAGTGCATAGAATGACTTGAGCAAAAACTGAAGGCTTTGGCTTTGCCACTGTAGCAACCTGTAAAAAAAAATCCAGAGGACAGATAGGGCGCCCTCTGTTGACTATAATGATGCCTTATTGTCATTACGGTACTTCACAAGGACCATTGTAATCTACCCATATGGCACTCAATGACTACTCCAGACCTTGAGGGGGACAGGTTGAGCTTTTTACAACAGCATTTTCTGTCTACCTGATAAGGACATTTTGACATTTTGATGATCTCTGAGTGGCAGTAACTGCCAAGTAAGAGGGTGTGTTATCCAGATGAAAAGCAGGAGTAAATGATGAAGTATGAAGATTGAAGGAGGGAAAATATGCATCAATATAAAAAGATGCAGAAAAAACAAGAAGCAGGAAATTAGTAACAAAACACGGATGTATACATATACTTTCTAAAATGAAGAACATCTTACATGCATGTACACCGGCAGAATAAATTTATGCTAATACATGCTACAATGTCCATGTACCGGTACTACATATCCAAACTGAATGACAAATAGCTGCCATTTTGTGTACGGAAGATAAAAGTGTCCAGAGCTGAGGGTACATAAATAAACTGCCTACAGCTTTCTCTTCCTCGGAGGTTTTTGACTGTGAAGTAAATCAGTTTGACTCCATGCGAAGGGTTAACCGTTATTTCAGGCAACAGAAGGTCACAGGTTTTTGAGTCATCTGACCTATCTTGCAACATGCTGAGTTTTCCCAAAGGGTTTTTAAGGAAACGATTTGGAAATACAATGAGTATAATAACTGCAAGTTGGGAACTGTCTTTTTCTTTTAATGTGTACAGTCATGTGCCACATTCTCCATGCTCCAAGTGGAACATTTGACTACACCAATCTGTATCTCAGCACGCATTCAGTGCCTGCCCCCTGCCAACACTGCATGGAGTCTAACCGCATAAACCAACATTGTGCCTGTAACTTTTCATGAGACAACACGGGATGGAGCTTCCTACCAGGATCCGGCCTGCATTTCTGTTATACATGTATAATTTTTCATGAGAATTAAAGGAATGCTGGTGTTTGTTTCTGGGGAGCTTAAACATGCAGGCACAAATACATATCGTGCGAATTGAAGGAAAATGGTTGAAATCATGAGGGAAGTGATTTGAACCATGAAACTTGGTTTGTTTCAAGAGAAGAAATCATGAGGGAAGTGATTTGAACCATGAAACTTGGTTTGTTTCAAGAGAAAACATTTGGTTGTTTTCATTGGTTCCCTCTTTCTCTGCATTTCCTTCACACTTTTCGCAGACATTACTCATTACGGGAGGAAGTGTGGCCTGCCAACACTTTCCTGCATTCCCAGAGAGAACTGGCTTTGACCTCAGGAAGACCTTCCAACTTGATTTTCCTCTACTTTTTTGCCGTATTTGAACACCTTCCCTTCTAATGATGCACGAGGATAAAACAGTTGTTGACATCTATTGTTTACATTTTTAGCACAGGAAAATGACGGGTCCAAGTACAGATTTTTTCATCTGTTATTTGAATCAGAGTCACAGATCCAGTGTTTCCAAAATCACTTTCAACTTTTTGATGACATTTTGGGAGTGTTTAATCCTTGTAGACAATCTCTTCATGTCAGTGGGATTTTTTTTATAAACATGTTCGGTATTCCAACAGCACATGCCCAGTACAAGGCTATTTGGGAACAGCTACACACATGCGGGATAGTCTCTCCTGTTCATGCATGCACTTTGTTCCCAAAAGACCTTGGTTTTTTGAAACACCGTACTGGCTCATTACATTTATGTCAATGAAATTGAAACGAAATCATCTCAGGCGGAACATTCAATTTCACAGCTGTTTGAGTAACTTCATGAATGCTTTTACTGTCAGTTGATATTTTGCTCAGATAAATGTACATATAATTCTTCTTAATGGATGTTTCTACCCCTGAGATGTTTCTATGACTGTCCAAAAGGAACCAATCTTTGTGTGTACATGTACATGTACAGTGCACATAAAAAAGTGGAAAAATTTGGTTTTTTACGTGTACACAGATTGCCTAGATTACAAAAAAGTATGGGCATCTACAAATTAAGAATGAACAGGTGCATGAAAAAAGTTAAAAGGGCATTCAGGGTCATTCAAGAGAAGACCTCCCCAGATGCTTTGCTTTGAAATTCATTCCACAGGCCCTTTGTGAGAGAGAGAGAGAGGAACACCGACACGTTCTTCGTTCTCACCACTCCTATCCACACAAAGCTGTACTGTACCGGTACATAGGGCAGTAACATGTATCAACCTCATTCCACACTTTTAGCACCATCCACTGTAGTGATGTGCCATCAACTGGAACCTGGACCATTTGAACCAGGGCCCCCTCTTTAATCCATGGCCAACCAATTCAGATCCTCTGGAAGCCCTGAACATGGACACACTTCTCACTGTACCTTCACAACATTTTAAAGCTACCAGCTGCCTCTGGACTACTGTTCCGAACACAAGTGACAATGGATTGCTTTGTCCATCCAGGGTACACTGTACCTCTGGCTAGGTCCAGCAGTTATTTCATTTCAATCACCATGCAGTCAGAGAAAGATTTTTATGAAAACAATCTCCATGTACATGTATGATTCTGGACATCAAATACATATAAAAACTGTGGAATCAAGCTCGACAAGGGCATTCTTTCATACAGTGTTGGTAAAAATCATCTACTGAAATCATACACTGCAGTAGGCCTACATGTGCACGTTCACATATTTATGTAGAAACTGTGTAAAATCTCGAACCCTGGGCAGAGCTCAATTTCCCTTAATTGGCATAATTTGATTTATCCCACTGACAGAATGAATGCCCATTATCTTCAGATGGTGCCGTCAGTAATTTGGGTCGTTGCTTGACCTTAATCATCGGGTCAGAGCTTGGGAAAAATACGTGTACCTCTGACACAAGAAGCCTGGTCATGAGAAGGTATTTTCATTTCCTCTGTGATTGAAAGTTGCTGTAGATCAAATGATTATACAGGCATTTCTGTAATTTACAGTAACACATATTCATCAGAACAGACATCATTTACAAAGGGAAGTGTCTGGCAAGAAACCAGTGAGTAAGCATTTTGAAAAATGAGAGGGCCTGATGTTTAGTTTCTTTTTAATGATACTATAAAATACATCTTAGAAGAACCAAAATAAAATGAGATGATATCCTGGTATGACTGAATGAAGCAATTAACTTCCTTAACAATTTATAAACTAAAAAAAACAAAAACAACCAAAAACACAAGATACATGTATTTTAAGTTAAATTGTCACTTCCTAATGTTCACAAAAGCATGCCAGGTGGTTTTCTTGTAAAATAGTATTTGGGAATTACGTGGATGCAAACATGAAAACATGACATTTTTTCAACTGATCGTCACTTCATTATTGATTCCAACAGAGGGTGCTTTGATAATCCTCACTAATCTCACAAGCATAGCACAACTGTAATTTGTCTGTTATTGTTGCACTTTGCTTCTCCTATTTTACAAGCAAAGTTTGAACCAGCTTATCAGGGAGTGAACATTTTGGGGGCCGGATGAGGGTTGTCTGCCAGACAAGAAGAAATGAACACTCTCAAGTCTAAGAGTGCTTACAGTCATCCAACAACTTTTTTAAAAACAAAAAACAAGTATTCAATTTCTCTACACCATCAGCATGGCTACCTGGCATAATCTCTTCAAATTTTCTCACATTAACACACCACTCGAGAGTGATGATTAACTAGGAACAAGTACATGTAGTTTGGGTCAGGCATGGCTTTGTCATTTGAGGGAAGGAAAAACATGCTTGAGGCTTGAAGGTAAGACAAACAATGGCTCAGAAACCTATGGGGAAATTTGTCATCTGCTCCAAAGGTAAAGGGATGTAAACTTCTGTGAACGTGTACTTTGTTCAGGGGCATGAATGCACAAAAACCAACTTGAGTTGACAGACGTAGTGCACTGCAGCATGCATTTCATCATGCGACAAACAAGGAGATTTCAAACACCAAGGGACACATCAATGTATTTACTCAAAAGAATTTGACAGTTATAAAGGATGCTAACTGTTTCGATATGATGATTCTCATATGAGCACTATGCCTCCCCATCTCACAGTTACCGGCCCCAATCTTTGCATTTCAATTGAAAGGCATTACACCAAATCAAACTTGAAGCTTGGAAATTCTAATGGGAATGACCACAGCCCACACATTTTTCAGTGTGGATGCCTGTCCCACATAATTTATTCCTTCACTGTTAATGATCTATCTCAGGAGGCAAACGGTCTTTGGGAGTACTCAAAACCAGACTGAGTGACCTGGCAAAGCCTTGCCAATGGCTCAGCTGAGCATACTTAGAACAGCAAATTTATTCCTCACGATATGAGTGCATTTATTCCTTCATTTGTTTTGAGCTTCTGCAAGCGATGGGCAAAAAATAGACAAATTCTAGCTGCCGTAATAATTGCGTGCCACTGCAATATGTCACTGATGTCTGGACAGGCCGTTAATGGCCTTATAAGGGAATCTCTGACAGGGAAATATTTTTCCAGTCTGCAGATGTGCAGGAAGATAGCAATCTTACATCAAAGCCTATTGAGCCTTCATGTTTGTGCATGCCTGTCTAGATTGGCTGGTTGATTATCAACATATCTAAGCTTATTTGAACATAATAAACTAAACCAACACTGAGGCTGTGATTACAAAGCATTGAAGAGTGATTTCAAAGTACATGTACTCATGAACTGACTTCCTACGGACATCCCAATTCATCCATATTTTTTATTTTGACATAGTATTCTTATCAATTCAAATTAAGTTCAAGAGTTAGCAGTTCTGTTTTATGGTCCAAAGATGCCAAAAATTACTCTGAGGGAACAAATATGGAGAAGACATGTACATGGTGCCATGAATCAGAAGAAGAGAAACAAATTTGCCTTTTTATGATCGGATGAATTTGTATTCAAACAAACAAAATATCAAACCAATAGAGACCCACAAATCAAATAAAAGAAAACTGACTGACTGATGAGCTACATGCAGTAACCAGACTAACCAATCAATCAACTGTATCAATTAACCAGTTAATCCATTTCCAATACTCACCCTGACAAATATAAGTGTACTCTGGTCTCCAATCCTGTATTTTCCCTCAGCTTCCCTCACCATAGGGAACTGGTTGGGGCAAGTGCATTCATTCACCAACTCTCGCACCTGTCAAATCAGAAGGAGACAGAAACTGGCACTGCTCAACTATGATCAATTGTTGTATATTTATCATAACCAAACAAGGTCTGTTTCCTGCACCCTTTTTAAAAGGCCTTTTTCATACTGCAGCCTCTCAAACGTGGGCAGTAACAGCACTGCTATGGGTTAAAAATTTGATTTTTCAACCCCACAATCAACCTGGCTTGTTTCAAGCTTGTTTCGTGTGAGCTCAACCTGACAATGAACATTACTGATTTTCAACCTGGACTGAAAAATCTCAACAGTGATCAGGAGGAGCAGGGTTGAGCTCAATCTGGGTTGAAGTCAATCTTTGGGTTGATGCAGAGCTGGTGCAGGGTTGAACATATTTGTAAATCGTTGCCAGTTTCCAACCCTGCAGCAACCCCAAGATTTGTTAAGTGCAAACCCAGATAAAGGACACAGGTGTGAACGGGCCTTATTTTCTGGGACTCTGTATATATATTTCAATCAAATGATTGAGGCCTTCACAAGAATGTCACATGCTGTAAAACTGTTTTGCCTTTGAGAAAGATTCTTAGGCGGCAACGCGAAACTGACTCGCCATTATTCTGCGTCTTGCCCGCGTTCTTCCCGATCGGTCGGGCGTTGTCAAGGAGGGCGAGAACACGCGTCCTGCACGGGAGCGCGCACTCAAGCATGGCACAGCTTAATGAGCTGAACCGGGGCTGGACCGATCACAGTAATTGTCATCCAGACAAAGGGAGCTGTAATATATACATGTACATGTAGGACCAAAAAGTCAGGCTCCCTTACTTTTGTACATGTACAAATACTGGTATATTTCAGGTTATGTTGTCAGCGAGCAGTGTGTGATGGTTTTTTTGTACTGTCACAAATTTGTGGTATTAAGAGATAAATATGTACAGTAGGCTTAAGATCTTTGTATTTTCACAGCTTCTTTGCTTATATACTGGTTTATTATTAAATAATGATACACCACAGCACTGCACCAGTTAAATTCTAAGGTTTTTCTTGCTAAGCAAAACTTTGCAGGGCATCAGTCACAAGTAGCAGACCTTGTACCATGAGTTTTTGGCTGGTAACCTGTTTTGCTTCTCATGTTGTGCTTTAATCACATTTTTTGATTAGCAGGGCCACGAAATTGGTCCCATGTGACCACACTTGCCAACAGTGTTGAAATGAATTATAGCACCCTCTACAGTTTGCATGCAGAGCATAGTTTGCCCTCTCAAGGACTACATACATGTACATTTGTCCCAATTTCACATCTACCGGAAGATGTAATGGAAAAATAAACTGAATAAATCACAACAACATCTCATACATGTATTTATTAAGGTACATGTATTTCTGATGAGCCATTATCATTTGAAGGTCTTCACAATAGCAAAGAGTTGTTTGCATGGAAGCATGGGAAAACTATTTTGGAAGTTCAGTACACAAATACCATTAGACTTTATGCACTATCATACAAGGTAAAAGCCATGCATGGCAGAGAAAAAGTTGCAAAATATTTTTTCATTCCACAGTACAATAACAAATAGATTATTCCCATCAACTTCAAAGGTGAGAGGGAAATCCTTGAGTTCCTGAGTACCCAAAATGGGTGAATGTTTGGACAGTTTCTCAACAACATTTTGATTCCCCAAACTGCATTGTGATCAAGATCAACCTTCCTGGCCACTGACAATGGAGTGACAACAGAGTGCAAGATTACACCTCTCCAATCAACAACAGAAGCAAACTTGCCCCAGATAAAGGTACAGGTACTGCAGTTACATGTACATACATGTTGTTCATGTTATTCTGAACTGATAGGAATATTTTAGGCCTGTTAAACGCAGAGAAAGGACAAACCAAATATTAAAAAAACATTGTATAAAGGGGCTGCGTGAGGAGATTTTACATTTGGGGAGTCAGGTTGACGCGTGGGACTAGTACATGTACGGTGTAGTTCCTCAGCCTTCCAGCTCTGTGACTTGCTTACATAGGTTTTTAGTTCAAGCTGATTCAGTGGGTCCTCCCCAATGCACAGTCTTTATCCAATTTTCCCTCCCACAAATCTGAACTGTCTCCACTGTCTTCTCCCCAGAGCCCCTAAGATGAATAGTTTATAACTGCATAGGCTTAAAGCAAATACTGAATGAATCGTAAAATGGTCTTTCTTCCTGTTGCTTGAGAACATTATGAGAGCATATATAACAAATAAGTGGTATGATACACATTTCTGAATAGGATAAATGCATGTACATGTACATGCTTGGGTCAGATTCTTGAAATTTATTCTTAAAATAACTTAAAGTGCAGGCCAAAGCATCATGAGTTAGCATTGAGTTAGTATACATACACAACATGGATGTTTTGGCATTTTCCATGAAATGTTAAAGAATCACAAATCAGTTAGAAACACGGTTTTATTAGTGCTGAATTTATGTTTAATTTGCCAAGTCAGTCTCATATTTTTCACAGTCATGATAATGTCTGTATTTAGATGGTGAATGAGTGTACCACGGATACAAACCAGAAATGAGTCCAACAGAATCAAAGTATTCAGAACTGAAAAAAACCCATGATTTTAACCAGAATGATTTGACTTCCTTAAATGCCAAATAAAAGCTCTACACATACATGTACACACAGGCTTTAGGTTCATTGTACATTTATGAATAAAATATAAATCTGCAAATAAGGTGCTTTTCTCAGTTCTAGGGATGAGCTTACTGACTGAAAATAACTGAATTCCAACCCACCAATGTGAACGCTGTGTGTGGCCTAGAGGTAAAGGTTTGTGGATCAGAAGAGGCGGAAGGGAGTTCGAATCCAGCTGTTGGTCACGTGTGGTGTCCTTGAGCAAGTGGCTTCACCTTGGTTTGCCACACAGAAATTAAATTAGGCATCTGGCAAGTAACTTGCAGTTAGACCACAGAACTGGTTGGATTTGAATTCCAGGGGGGGAGGGGAAACACCCTCAGTCATTACAGGTATATCACAATGTGACTACCAACAGTCTGAGGACGTATGTACATGTATTTCATTGGTTCTAGTTGAGTTGTTCTTCAAGGAATGTGACAGGTACGTTATCATTCATTTTCCCTTGCATAATTCCACATTAAAGTGCACAGTCCATATGTACATACATGTATGTGTACACTGTACCACATTTATCGGTAACTCAGTCCTGAATATCCTTTGAACAAAGCTCAAAAAGTAAATCCAACTTCTGAGGCAAGTTGTACCTCACCAAATAATCCACAGATTAGTTTCTTTGAATGTGTAAATAAAACATTTTGTGGCATGCACCATGATGCATGCCACAGCATCAGCCAGAATACATGCGATCAAATTTCTGTAATTAACTTTATACCAATCAGGGGCCGCGACTTTAAAATTACCATTATTAAATTCAATTAATTATTCATTGAGTTTCTATAATTATCAGCTGGTTGAGTGGCAGCGATACATTCTAGCAACTCAACACCTCGCTGCATGGTAGAGCTCAGGTGAAGGAAAGATGAATGTCACACACATATTTTGGCCCAATCTAACAATGCTGCCTCACCAGCATGTAACGTGTGTGCTCCAGCCGGTACTCCCAGCAGGTTACCTCTGTAAACATCAAGTGAATTCCTAAATTGGCATTCTAATAAAGGGCTTTGCATGAGGGTTGGAATAGGGAAGGCCACAGGAGGGCGGGGGAAGAGCGTGCTCAACACCTGTCAGGCACAGACCGTGAGCAAATTTTCCACAAGTAGGGCAAGGTGACAGGGATGGCTGTTGCTGGGGTAACGGTGATGAGATTGGGAAGTACTGAGCTACAACAGTATGGATATTGAGGGAGGATTAGGATAATCAAGGGCCTACCTGTGGAGAAGGTGTTTGATGTATGCACAAATACATACATGCACTAGTACATGTTACGTAACTCCTTGAACATGTACTGTATAAATATTGACAAGAATATAATATAAAATCAGTGCAATCACATATTCCAGAGCACTGATTTTGTATTATATTCTTGTCAATATTCTGATCATGGTGCTACGCAGCCCTTCCATATTTCTCTACATGTAGCGGTAGTTCAGATGGCTGTCTGAACTCTGGCATCATCCACATGTATATAAAATTCCCACACTATCTGCATGAAAATGTGTAGGAACATGTACATTGTATCATAAATGCATGTAAGTTTTTTTATTCAGGCACAAATATAATGTTGAGAAAAATCTAATCTCTCCACCTAACCCATCTTTAAAATGCTCAAATCCACTGTTACTACCATACAAACTGTGAAGAAATATCTTCAGCAACGGAATAAAAATAACACTTCTTGGCTTTAAGTATGATAAAATAGGCAATTTTCAACATCCGCACGACTTTGCTAGATCTCCTAAGAAATGTTAAGTATGTTTGGTGGCTACCAGGACTCAAAATGTGCTTCTTCATGGTTTATTCACATGACGCTTCTTCAAAGAGAACGTTACCAAGAAATAAAAGCCTCACTGGAAGTGCAAACACAGTGAAGACTTGTTCTGTGATTCATATCCAGCCTACTTCAATAATCAAGCAAGAGAAGAGTACATCCTTCGCATTCCTACCACTGTCTTCTTTTGTCAAAGATCACCCACTTGATATTCAGGGGCCCATTCAGAAACATTCCTTTCGTTTCGAGTTTATCATACATGTACATATGCAGGCTTTACTGTGCTGTACATGCACATGTGAATATTGCATAAGTGTACAATGCACTACAGACCAGCACATGTACATGTACATGTATGTGTACCATATACCAGTAATGTTTCTTCTGCCAACTAACCGGCACTTTTGCTTATTGTTCAGGATCACCCAAGGAGGTTACCACTGATGGCTGAATTATTTCTTTGTTATTCAAATTTTAATTATGTTGCATGATTAAATTTTGAAGTAGCCTTTTTATAAGCAGTAAAATTCACTGATTTCCTCTGTTGTTGTTATAATAAACATGAGATTCTTTCACCGGAGGATTTTACAGGAATGTGAAACCCATAAAATTGAAGCCAACTCCTGACTGAAAACCATCGTGGTGGTCATCAGCATACAAACGGATTTTTAGAAAGTTTGAAATCTGGCGTACATAGTGTATATTTTTCAGGGCAACTCATAAACTAACTCAGGGATCCAGTATTCAAATACATACATGTATAATGTACATGTACAGGTATACATGTAATTCATGAGGTTTTAATGGTGCCAGCATAAAATCAGTACACAAAACACGTATTTAAAGAACATACATGTACACTGGCCAACTTTACATGATGACATTTCAATACAAGTCATTAAATATCACTCCAAAAAAACTTGGTTTAGTTGATCATGTGTGTCTCGGGTAACATCCTAAAAAGAAATCTATGCAAGAAATATTTTGAATAGTTCATATTACATGTAATTGTTGTAGGCTGTGTATACCATGTTGGCATTGCCTCGTATCTCCATTATGGTACAAATGCGGTATTCGTTAGCCGCATTGGTATCAACAGCTCTCGTTCTTCACCATAGCCTGAAATAATGCAAAGCTGTATAGGCTCTTCAGAGTCACAGACCAGACCTGGATATGGCTCACGCTGCCCTGTACCACAACATGCAATTCTGTATGTACTTGCATGCGGTATCCGGGTAATTATGTATGCACTTATTGCATACTCATGCATCACGTACCGGTGCACATGTCGTTGCAGTGGGGAAGAAAAATATTTTTTTTACAGGTATGGTACAAATTATGTGAACAACTATTCTCTTACACTTCTCATGTACATGTGTCAGTACATACATGAACTTTGGTCATTTTTCATTTGTTACTCAAATTCTGAAAAACAAACAGTGAATGAAAGATGTTTTAACACAAAAACATTTCAAAAGATGACAAAACATTTTTTTGCAGTTGTTGATGATCTGTGTGAACAGCTTCCATTTAAACTAAAGTCACATGATAAAAGTTGTCTACAATTTGGCAGGGTTTTATTGGGTTATTGACCTCAACTGCTGAACTGTGTCTCACAGCAGGTAGTCACTTCAGTGGCAACAGGAATACATGTATCTTCTGAAATCCACCTTTGAAACCGATTTTTCGCCAAGGCTACAATCGATTTGTTCCAAAGCCCACTTAAAAAAAATAAATCAAACAGTCCAACAGTCCCGATCCATTCCTTCTAAACTGCTAAGATTAAACCGGGCGTTAAAGCCCATCACTCGCTCTGTGAATAGACAGACTCAGAGCAATCCAAAGATAGAGGGGCTTTTCTTAGAGGTAGTTGTCTTGTCACTTTTCAATAGACGCTGCTGTGTGTGTTATGGCTCCCACTTTGTGTTCACAAAAGAAGGCCAGAGCAGTGAACCCCACTTTAAGGAAAATGTCCCCATTTAAAGTATTTGCAATGCCTAAGATTATCAATTTCCAGTTGATATTGTTGGCTGTGACCCTTGAGTTGCTCAATGAAAGGAAAAAATTTGGCATTTCAAGGGCTGCACAACAATAATTAACAAATATTACATATGACTCACAGCAAAATTTGAAAAATCAGAGATGTGTGTAGGTTGGAGGCATGTACATGTTTACGTATGTTTTATGTACATGTACGTGTTCATGTTCGTATCCATATGAACAGTTTACTTACATGTACATGTACCATACAAAGTGTGCTTATAAATAGAAGTACATGTACATGTACTTCCTAAAATTAAAAGCAAACTTTGCACATGGACATCTATGCATTACATGCATAAATTGCCTACTACAGTGTACAATGTACATGATGTACTGTACATCATACACCAGACATGAAAGCGTACAACATGGTGGGGATTCAATATGAATCAAATACCTGGCTAGGATTGGAATGAACCTGGATAAGCCAGCATTTCTACTACAACCCAAACTCAGCTACTGTACCGCCGCCCGCACGTATGTTCGTTCACCTTTCACCACATTTAATGTTATTCAAGTGCCTGCTGTAATATAGGAAACATCTGCTCACCCATCATGAACTTCTGCACACTTTTTGGCTGCTTGTGCACCTACTCTCATGATAAGGTAACCTATTCAGAAATTTCATTGCCTCATTATCTTGAGGCATAAAAATGTTAAAATGAATACTAAGATTTAAACTGGACACTAACCATCTTCCTAAATACAATGGTGAGGTACCTGCACGGACTGTATGATCCTACTCTACGGTAACTGGTATACAGTGTAATACTATTAGAAAGGCCTACAGAAAGTCTCTGTGAATCCAAGGCCGTGTCCAAGACGGGCTTCCAGAGCTACGGCTAGGTCTATTGTCTATGCATCTCCACGTACTTCCAATGGAGTGAAGACCTAGACCTGAATGTAGCTCTAGACAAGAGATTCGGATGCAGCCCAAGCCAATATAAGGATTCAGAAATTGTGAATACTATAGAAAAAAGCCTGTGGTGGGCTTTGTAAATAAGCACGATCTCACAAACAAAATTTATTTTGGATGATAATTACTGATGTTGGACGGGGCAGAACTTGCGGTATATCATAAGCGGGACATTCTCAGAGGGATTGAGTAGTAAAGTCATGCCTGAGAAGGCCCAGCTGGTCACTGAACTTGGTTGCATATATTACTCACAAGACTGACAGGAATATCATATTAGCTGCGACTGTGAATTTATTTTGACACAAAATGACAGATCATCCAGGCTACATCAAGGACGTACACAGCACTTGCAGCAAAATTCATTTTTTGTTGACGTGTGGCATGTAGCAAGTTCCATTTCTTCAATGTTTCTTGTTATTTCAGTTACAAGTTTCTTTGGCATGAACAAAATATGATGACTAATGTATGTGTACAGTAAAGCCCCAGAATATTTCTCCACTGAAACAAGTAACAGCAATCAGTTTCACTTAGCAAAGAAAGACATGTACATGTACATGTATGCATGTGACAAATTAAGAGCCAGGAGAGTGGAATAGCAAATGTTTTCAGATAATTCAAACATGTTAACATTTTAAACAGTGGAACACAACTGAAAAATCTCTTGAGTAAAACAATGACTGCCAATGAAAAGATTAAGTTAATGGGATATGGTAAAGAAGTTTTTAAAAAATTTCTTTAGGCCCCTAATTACTTATGGTAAGTCTGCATAAAAAATGCAATTAAAAAACCCAAATAAACAAACAAATTTTTTTTAAAAGGCTGAATGTGCTACATTTGATAAGCCTTTAGCAAGTCACATGCATGTACATGTACAGTGGACAGCGCATGGTGAGGACATGTCTACGGTGCCATCATTCTTGGACAACCTGATCTGGGAGGGAAGCTACCATCACACTGATGCAGCAGGGATACATTACCGAATCTAGAGTTTTTCCCCTCTGGCAAACTGCGGAGTTGACAGGAGATTTGAGGAGTAACACCCTTGGACAAAATTGGAGCAGATTCAACCTACATGTAATTACAACAAGATCGCTTGAAGATAGACATGTACATGTACATCATGCAGTCACAGTCTGTAACAGTAGTTTATATTGCCTTCTCTAGTCTTAGACACTGTCTCACCATGGAGGAATAAAAACACATGTAATGTGTAGATGTATAGCAACCCCTCGCTAAAAAAAAAGAACATCCTTAAAAATTGCCTGACAACATGAAGGTACATTCCACATTAGGCATGCAGCTCACAAGGTTGTCTCGAAATAAATTTCTAATGTCCTTCAAAATTAATTATTCACCGCAGTGGCTAAATGCAGAGGTGAATTTGCCAGCTAGTATTCTAACATGTGCCACGGTGGCTGCTACCATAGGACAGAAGGCAATTGGACTCTTCTGATCAACATCCAAGAGTTTTAAGTGCCTTTAGGTTCAGCCTCAGTGTAGCAGAACAACGAAGGTTCTTGTTACATGTACCAGCATTTGGGGAAACAACTCAAACGTGAAGACATCAGGAAGGGTTGCACCATGCAAAACACCACTAATTAACTCCCAATTAGCAGGGAAACTGTCTGGCACTCAAAAGCTGTTTTCTTTAGAAGTTATTACATACTCTTCAACAGGTTCCCTGAATATGGGTACGGTAGCTTCCCACAATTTCCTCAATACTGTATTTCTGAACACAAAACTTAGTTGCACAAGTACCGGTACCTTCAATATGCTTTGCATTTTAAAAAGAAAAATGCCTCAGCACATTTTACACTGTTACACAATATAACATAATCACATATGACGTAAAGGTACAAATTTACTGTCTCCTTACATGTACATGTAGGTACAGTAGCCCCCCACATTCTTGTGCCTTGATGGAGGAGTCGAAGGACCAGTAACACATGCAAAGACTGCTTACTGACCTTGACCATGGCTTCAATTTTTACATGCATGGTAATTTTAATGCTCATACACCACAAGATGACACTGTTAGGGCTTCAATATTCACTATTAGTTTAATCCGGTGGACTGATTTAAATTACCAGTACATTAAATTATATAGAGTTTGCTCGACAAGCAAACTGGCTTTTCAACAGGAATAAAAAAGACCACTCAAGATAAACTTCTACATGTATGTAGGTTTCTTGATAAAGCTCTTTGAAGATTTGTCTGTTAAGACCCCTTACTGTATATATATCAAAGGTCCACTGCCTACCACTTCAGACAAACACTTTATAAGGGCTGGCCATTTGGCCAGTTTAATCCTATAAATCCATGAGCTGGTTATTCTCCAGCAATATGTTGAAAAGGAGCCTTGGTCTGGTTAATCTACTGTACATGGGCATGATGTTGCTGATTGCCAATGTGAACTTCACACCCATTACCAAAGTAATCCTGTAGGCAGAGGCACTTGCAGGTGATATTTCTGACCCCCGGCAGTGGCTTCAGTTCAAGACCTGGCTTGTCTCTTTTCATCTGGAGGGACACATTCAATCCACCAAGAGAGAAACTCGAGGCTGGAAAGTTCCCACTACAAAAATTAGATGTGGCAGGAAGCAATCCTCTGCATCTGGATAGAATCCAAGGAATTGTTCACCTCGGGCTGTAACACAGTGACAATTTGTTGCTTTTTATATTTGAATAACTTTTCTGGAGAAAGTACATGTACACTGTGCATGCACTAAATCTGTTTTCATTTGAAAACTTGTCTGAATTTAGTAATGTATCAATTCAACAAGGAATAGATGAGAAGTCCAAATTCACGGAACAACAATGTACATCAATGAGTAAATGAATATGTTGAAAAGATTCTGTTTAATAAGTAAAGCATTTGAAAATTGCAAAATGGATTCTCAGACACAAAAATTCAGACAGAAATACTAGTACATATCTGTGAGTGAAACTACGTGTATTTCCATGACCATGTAACTGAAAGGGTATTTTGAGCACATTGATTAGTTACCATTTCCATCCGGTCTGTTTATTTAGTCAGCTGAGTCATGTCTATATGAAGTATTGCTAGACCATTATCGCTTTCATTAAGCCATACCAGAGCCTGCATCAACAGCCATACATATACACGTACACCTACATTACACTTGACGTCAGAGGCTAGTTTTTGAACCTAATGAGATCCTTTCTGGTACATACTGGAATGCATCATCTATTTTAGGTCTGTTCCGAGAACCAGGAAAATGGGAAATAAACATTTGCAGTTGACTCTTTTGTTTTAAAATCAAGCTATTTAGTTTGGGATAACCTTAAACAAAGCTTACTCTTGAGATATGAAATTTATTTCCCACAAATCTTTTAAAAAAAAACTCCCTGACTGGAGAATTGAATCACTTACATAAAAGTGCCATTTCTTGAAATCATTTTCAATTAGGTGGACAATAAATGACAAGAGCCTTTTTTCAGCAACATGACAGCTGTCGTGCTCTGAATAAACAGATCCCTTCACAATAAAGTACTAAAATGAAACTCAAGATTTACTGGTATTCTTGTTGCAAACCCTCAGGATAAATTAAAAGTAAAGTCTGTCTTGTGTCAACAGTTAATTCAGCCGAGAGGCCCCAGTAAATAACTTCTCATAGCTCAGGCCTGTCCCCAGACAGGTCTTGTCCACAGTCTGGACTCTGAGACGAGAAAGTGATGACACAGAGCAAACATTCTACTTAGACAGTGAGGCTTTATAGCAAGTAGGAGTTATGAATGGCTCAGGCAAGCAGATCAAACTTACATGTATGAAAAAATACACCAAGCAGTGAAAAAGAAATACTTCCGCATAAGCAGATTCAACCCATTATTCAGACTATTGTGAAATGATCTTATGCTGACGTGGGAACTGAACTGAAAGAAAATAAAATACTCTGACTGAAACAAAAAGCACCAACTGTGTACATTGGAACTATATGGCATTTTATGATTAATTTCAAAACTCTAATTACTGCTTTTATTTAATTACCTATTTCAACTACACTGACCACTTTAAATATGATTTTCAGAGCTCAATTTCACAAATCTGTCAATTGTGACTTGCCATAGCTTATAATTACTGGGTTGTGCTCTTTCATTGTGTAGATTCATTCCTGAGTCCTGATTTTTCATTTTAGAAATAAAGAGGGTGATAATTTAAATTTGTTGAACTGATACATCTTTGAATAAAAAATAGAGAACTGAATTATATATTTTTTCATAAAAAAAATCACAGTCCTACAAATGGCAACAACACATGATTTGTTCTGGTGTGTCATCTTTCAGTAAAAAGACAATCAAAGTACATTATACACGTAACATAAAACAGCACTATATGGTACATGTACATGTAACTACGTGTACTTCCACAATAAATCATTCCTTCATGAAGAAACCCATTAGCGACGTTTAACGAGAAAGTGTATTCGTTACAATTTTATCAACAGCATTCATCACATTTGACAGACTTTGAAGGAAAAAAGTCAACACTTCCTAAAGCGTGATGCCTTTGCTGCCCTGTCATCAGCTGAAATGTCATTAAATGTCACAAAGCTTCGGCCAGCAAGACCAGGCTGGGATACCAAGATTCCAGCATGAGATCGACTGCTAAATTTCAACAACCCAATACAAGATGGCTCAGAAAGTGATACTGTGCGCATTGTATACTGTACATGCATATACAATTGTATATACACCAATGAAGATATAATGACTTGTGGAACCACCTGAAGTGGATTAAATAAAAGCAATTATTAATATGTCAACACTTATAAATGATAATGGCATTGTCCAAGGGTGGGGGTGTTAAGCTTTGTGAACAGAATAATTATACATCCCATGCTCTAATGCCCTGATAGGTGACACAAATAAATGAGGCAGGAGGCAGGGGGGTTAATCAAATGGTACTACCGTAGAACTGAGCACCCAGCACTCAAATGAGTACCAGTGCCAGCAGAAGTGAAATCGCTTTCCCCAGGCCAGACACTGCATGCTGACAAACCCGCATGCTCGAGTGGTATGCTGCCCAAAAGGATATTTTGCCTACAGTACATGTACAGCACTTTTTGATGAAGAAACTGCTGTTGTTCACTTAACCACGTACTGTGTTCCTTTACAAATAAAGACATGCGATGTTTAGTACTCTATTGCACAGTTTCTGAGTTTCTGTTTCTGAGTGGACATTTTACATGTAAGTTTGATACGCACTTGTACAAGTACTTTTTTCCACCCAAGTTCTGACATGGTTTTCTGTTTATCATTTCAAAAGACTTTGACCTTTTCAAGCTGTTTATTTTTAACAACAGTTCTAGTGTGTCTTGAGTTGAGTGAAATGAAATATCAGTTCTCTACACTTCAACAGTTTCATGCGCATTCTCCATCTTGAAAATTCATCTTAGCATCTAACCAAGGACTATCTTCTTAGGCTGTTTAAGAGCAGGATGCTTCTCATTTGGGAATCAGCAGGGCCATATGTGATGGCATATCAATGCAGCATCTGCATGCAGGAGGACATGGGGATGGGTTATGATTGATGATCACATATCGATTACTGGTTGATGTCTGAGGAGCCATATGGGATAGCATCTTGATGTAACAATTACAGATATGGGTGCACCGATACATGTTCATGTTCGTGTAATATGCATATGAGTAATAACTGAGAGATCATATATTAATTGATCACTCATTGATAACGACAGGACCAAAGGGGATGCCATCTCAATGTAACATCTGCAGTGAGTATGTGGGAGGAGGTAGGGATAAGCAATGGCTGATAGATCGCATATTGATTACTGATTGATATCAAAATAAGCAGTTTACCTATGAAGGCATCTCACGCAAAAACTTTCACTGATGTAGTTTTGATATACATGTAAGGTCACCACCAGTAAATCCACATCGCTGATGGCAGAGGAGGATGGGTGTTAACTAAAAGGTCTGTCATCAAAGATGAACGTTGGCTTTAGTAAGGGATATAGGAGGGCTGTGTGGCATTGACAGAGATACCAGAAACAAGACAGATTCTCAGAGAGAAAATGTGTTTGTCAATCAGCAAATCCCATTCAGACAGTATAATGTGGCGGAATTGATATACATGTACCAATATTAATGTGCAGTACGCTTGACAGTACAAACTCAATCAACATTGACGAAAATGACAATTTGTAAATGATATCAGTTGAATACTTCAAGTGATAGTCAAAAAATATCAAAGCTGAGGATTGTGATATTGATAAATTAATTGATATTGGCAGACAACAATCAGCACTTCTTTCCTGGCCAAGATGCAAAGTGTCAAGGGCGCTAGACAGACGCGCCTTTGAAGAATGTCTCAGGGATGTGGAAGGAGAAGCAGGAGGTCTCTAGCGTCTGACTTTGTCTTGGCCTCCAGAGGAGACATCAGTGTAGTCAGTGCCTCTAAGGGCACAGGGAAGAAATGTGCACAGACTTGGGAAGATCTCGAGATGAAGAGATCGCGTGCTCTTGTCACGGTGGCAGTTCAGGATAAAAAATACCAGGTAGATCAGACCGCATTCTGCCAGCAGGTGTGGAGATAAGACTGACGCATGGCACATGTGCGCATATATACATGTACAGTGTATAAGGGTCTGAGTTGTGGGGTTTAATTGTCTCATATATAGACGAATGGTGCATTCCCAAATCCCTGTGTATTTGAGTTCATCAACTATGAGTACAGTACAAATATCATAAATAATAATTTCACTGACGTTGATGTCAGAATGGACAGAGACTTTCCGTGCAAATTTCACGGGGAAAAAATCTACAAGTAGCTGGCATGTATGACGGACAGGCATATATGCTGTCCTGTACATGTCCTGTACACTGTACATGCTTACATGTACATGTACATGTACATGTATTCGATACAGTGCATGCTTGACTTCACAAATTACAGTATACACGTAACCCCACATACATGTACTGGTACATGTGTAAATGTACTTCCATTCTCTGGCAAATAGTGTCACGTGCAGAGCTTACAAATTTATGCACAGAACTTCCCAACGGTCTCATTCCATCACATCAAGTCCTGCACTGGACTGTTTGAGTGGACAGAAACATTCAGGAAACCTGTCCGTGCCTGTGCATACACTCGCTGTATTGATCAGAAGTAGTCGGGTAACAGGAGTTTTTTTCACAGCAAAGGCAGAGATGCTATTCTTGCTGCCTCTAAAAGGGAATGTGCTCTACTATAATAACCTGCCCCTATGAAGGGGATGCGCTGTAAAAAGCATGGGGCTGTTTGCAAGCAATTATATGGTGCTCGGGCAGAAAGGGACAAAGAAATAATGATGATAACAAAGGCAAAAAGCTTTGACTGGCTTTTAGTTTTGACTTGAAGAGTACATGTACATGTGTACATGCTGTAGCTCAATACTAAAAAGGACTTGGCACTATTTTGTGGCACTGTGCACCATATGGTATATATGCAAATTTTTGCACTTTTCATCAATGCAATAATGCATGCTCAACACATTGTTTAGCCTGAACACTGTGACTGCCAATTAAAGGATCATCATCAAAAGAAGAAGTTACACATGTCAGTAGTCTGGTACCCGTAAAAACTATCCTGGCATGTCTGATGAAAATTAATTGAACAAGTTCATCCCATAATACCGGTATCCTATACCAGGCAGGCATGCATGAATTAACAAAGTGCAGTGACATCACATGCCGCACCTTAATTTCCATTGTTATTTCTGTCATGATGTACCGTGCAAGTGCTGGTATATTGGTACTGATGTTAACCTTTGTGTGTATACTTGGGTACAGTGCGTACATTTGTACATATGTATACCATGATATAACTATACATGTATATGTGTGATGCACAATGTTAAATTAATGAACAATATTAGCACTTTTGGGCATGTTCAATTTTGTTATAAAGTGCGCCTGGACTTTCCCTGTTAACACTGCAGCTTAAAATAACACAAAGTTTTCCTTTGATGACAGAAGACAGAGTTGACATAAACCCTCAACCCTTTCCTGCTCTGTGCCATTTGTTGATGTTATGAGTTCCAGCTCATTTCCTTCAAAATGTGTGCTGACAGATACATTCGTGTATGTACATTAAGAGAAGGAAAAATACGGAAGAATGCATGTCAGCCAGATTTGGTTTGGTCTCTCTGTGAAACACTTTTTCGTTCATTCAATTTTTTCAGAGCATCAGTGAACGAAACGTTTATGTATACCACCTGGCATAAAAGAGTGTTCTGCTAAGTTTACCATGCACTGCTTTCTCTGTTTGTACATGTAGGTATGGTACTGTGAAACAAAATGTACGTTGGTATTGCATATACATGAACTTGTAAACAAGTAAAACTTTCTTCACAGCACAAATCTGTCTAGCAACCACGTACATGTAGGACTTAAAATGTGAAATTCAGGATCACAGAGTCAGGTGTCCTGACCAATCACAGGAAGCCCACCAGTATCTTAATTGCTAGAGGCAGCTGTGAGTATTGTGACCTGACTAAATTTAATCGGGCACTCAAGGGAGAAAGCTCACATAAGACCTGAACTCTGTTAATATTTTCTTGTTATGTTTTAACACTGCTCAAGAAATAAAAAGGAGTGTTTACTGCCACTACTTTTTTACCAGATGTTGTCCAGATGTGAGAGAATCTGTTGCAAATTGAGATTTCTAAAAATAGAGAAGAGAAATAGTTCGTTGATGGGCAACAAGCTGATTATTTATCTCTGAATGTCAAGCTGCTTTGGGAATGACTACCACAGCAGCCTGGCAAGTACAAGATCTATAGACATACATGTACTTGTATGTTCGCATACACCTCTACATTGCACAGACAATGTACTGGTAGTTTTTTTGCAGTTTTGGTACAGTATTTACCATCAAAAAATGGATTTAACAAAGCACATCTCATTAGGAGTTGGAAGAAAGGGAATCTTCAGGTACCGGTAAACAGAATGGTTTTTGCAGTGGCCAGACTACCGGTGTTCTACCTTCCATGTACATGTACATGTACTACTGTTATTTAGAAAAATTTCTTACTTTTCTTCAGTATTTGACTGGAACTTTACACTGGCTACATTCTTCACATCAGAATTCAATTAGTTACATACTTATATGTACTTATTAACCAATTCTACTTTTTGGTTTTGACTCTTCTCTATATAAAGATTATTACAGATAATAGCTACCAGCCTTATCATGGTCAAGATCGACAAGCATGTAAAAGATGTTTTCTGTGCCTTTGACAAATTGCAAACTATACAAAACATCCAGACCAAAAGTCCAACTCGACAAAGCCACACACACACCACAGCTGTTTTTGAGAGTGTGAAGACAAACAGACAAAATGTAATTATGGCCTGATTATCGCATGCGGTTCAGCCTACTTCAAATATCACATTGCACAATGTCTGAAACTTTGAACCGTGTTCGAAAAGAAGCTCAATATGGAAGTCTGTCAATGCCTTATGCCACCACGGAAACAATAGGTGAATTATGAAGAACATGATGAAGCTGCAGGGCACCTGCATGTTGTCGAAATGGTATTAAATATGCAAATTAAGCTACATCTACATGTAAGTGCTTTCTTGAATATAAGACAAATATTGTACGTGTGCCAGTTGTTGAACACCATAGCAGTTCTCCGTACACTGCCTTTCCCTTAAGCCAAGAAGAGTGTCACCTTTTCAAACCTCTTCATGGTCATGTACCAATCAACTGACCCATTTATCAATCAATCAATAAAAATCAATCCATTCTGTCAACAAGCACATTATGCACAAGTGTAATGCTTGAAGTACATGTAACACCATACATGTGTCCACCGTACACATATGTATATGAACATCTCGATAACTAGTGGACGTGTACATGACAACTACATGACATGTACCAGTACATGTACATGTAGGTATTCAGCTTACATGTACCTGTACATCCCCAGTACATATGTAATATGAATGACCCTTGGCTTTGATTGTTCAAGCAAGAGTTCTTAAGTCCATCAAATGTTTTGACAAGAAATTTAAATTTTACAAAAAAAACTTCTGATAAGCCGAGTTTCAGGAGCACTGCACCAGCAGTGGCAGCACTAACAATGACTTGGGCCCATGATTCACATTAGAACCATGTGTTTGGATGAAGACCCCATACACAGGGTTGGCATCTGTGTAGACTTCAATCAAGGCCCCTACCCTAAGAAGAACCACACAACCTTTCCTTTCGGCACACTTGACCTCAATATTCCAAGCGACAGAAATGTTACTCATCCTGTCAATAATTTCCAGGGTGAAAGGAAATAACTGAAAACAGTCATATTGATACAGCATTAATCATTGATAAGAGTGTTGTTTCCATTTGTCTTTAAGATATCACTCTTCCTTCTCTGTCCATCCACAGTGACTATATTGAAGTGTCAATCTATTTTTCATCATTAATTTCTGTGCCTTGGCTAATGTTATACCACATGATCTCATTAAGCATTTCAGTTTAGGGGGGGGGAAGCAATACTACTAAATGAGTTACAGATTGAAATGTAATGAACCAAAGATTTTGAAATGGCTTGAATACTGCTGTTCATAATAAATCATATTTACACCTGGTCTCGAGCTCTGATGAGTCATGCGTCCGCACCACTCACCCTTAATTTAGATCTCCATTCCTATCATAAGCTACAATTTCACGCTTGAGTGACTGATTTGCTGCTGAATAAACTCCAGTTTGTTAAACGGCAAAGCTGTTCAGGCGAGGCAATGAAAACAAAATTTCAGGGGGGGACAAGTTTTAATTGAAGAGGAATGGCTGACTGGATGAGGTGTGATGATGGCCAACTGATGTGATTCCCAATGCGTAGTTGGTGTCACATGGAGATCAAATGGATAACTTCACAAGCTGCAAGTACATGTAGTTTGTACAATGCTGATCATTGGTCAAAAGAAATCAGCTACATTTTTACTACCGGTACATGTACAAGTACAATTGCCCAGAACTCCTAAACATCTGCACATAAAATCAATAGGGTGGTCGTGTTAACATTTTGGTCGGTTGCGAGTTAAAAAAAATTACTGTTAGTACTGAAAGAGTGCTGAAATACATGGACCAGACATGTGCATGTACCGGTACATGAGTGTGCCAGTTTGCAAGAATGTTTCCTCTTGCAATTTTCCATCCTTCTTGGAAATCTGTAGTTTTTTCCCACAAAGGCAACGATACAGTATTAAAGTATTTGTACATGTACATTTACTGGTGTACCCAAGTGAGTGGCAATTCACCGCGTTAAGGGACAAGTTCTTTTGTTAGGGAAATTTGAACTGAGTTGTAGGGACAATTATGAGTCCCCACAATGTTTTTGATCCCCGCATAACAGGTGAAATGTCGAGTGTATGTCCCCACAACAACGGTGCGGGAGTGTGTGAGTACGTACATGTACCGGTGTTGTTTTATTCAAGAGGGATGAATTTAATGTCTTGGAATTTTTTTCACGTTACAGATAAAACAACTGGAGAAGGAGGGAACATTCGGTCATATGCCTCCTCTCTCAGTTATGTACGTAGTGAGATTTTGTGTCCCGTTAAAGCCCAATCAGATAAAGTTCTCGAAAATCAAAGACCATATACAAAATGTACACACAGTGGACAATGGTACCTGTGCCAATGATGTGGATTATCTGCATGTACCTGGCACATGTACCAGTGATACTGTGGTGCTATGCATGTACTGTACATGTATGTATTTGGATTAGGAAATTTTAGTGTGTCAAAGGCAAAAAGGGAGTATTTACACAACGTACAAACAGATTGATTGGGTTGAAGTGTGACCATGAGTAAAAAGAATAACAGATGATAAACTTGTCATAGCAATTAAATCAAAATTAATGAGCTCAATGAGAATCAAAACATGGGCAGAAGCTGCATGCAAGTGTAAATATTTCTGAAATGGCACATGTGGCTGTGGTGATTTATCACTGAAAATCTTCGCCATTTTGCCTTTGAAAAAGATTCGGCTAGGATTGAAACGTCAGGCGGTCCATATTTTGTGAAAACAACTACAGAGAAAGCACCACGAAAATGAGAATGATTCATCTGTACTTGTTGCATGACTGTGGCTCTTGGGGACGGCGTACTCGAATGTTTTCCCTGGCAATATTCACCACAAAAGAATTCCCCAAATTTGTTTTTACTTCAGGTCAGGATGCCTTGATGTAAACAACTACTAGTACATGACGCTTATAAAGTTAGTCAGAGGCTGCAGGCTCAGGTGACCCATATTTCACAACCCGTCTTATGACTGTGTACGGAATTATTGCGCAAACCTACACAAATAACTGATAATGTGTATGGCGTTTACTGCTTTGTGGATGATGTATTTCGTTTTCACTTTTGATAACTGGTATGCATGTACATGTATCACAGCCAGAGCTATTGGAAAATCTAAACTGTCTGCCTTTTCAGCACTTTCCGATTTACCAAACAGCTAACGGAGGCTCTGAAGTACACTGTACATGTACGTGCCCTGTACTTGAAACAGCATTAATGGGGCTTTGCAAATCACAAGCCAAACGTGAGTGTAAAAACTGCCTATAACTGATTTCAGGCTCACATGAAAGATGTACATGTACACTTATTTAAATGAAAGCTGAACACTGTTGCATAAAAGTCAACCGGTTTCCAGTTATTCCCAGCATGTGTGGATTATGAACCATGTCCCTTGCTTGAGTCAGCATGTAATCTTAAACACACAGAGTACCATGAACGCTCTTCTGAAGGCACAGATGATTTCATTTAAAGACTAATTCTAGGGAACTACTTAAATCAGCACAGGAATAGCTGATTATGGTTGCAGACTGCAACAGCTCACCCTAACAAGGGCTGTCTTTGTTCTGTTCTTGTCAGGAAATCAAATCAGGTCTACCATAGACTCTTTTTCACTCACTGTACAGCATTGTGCTCACTCAGATGGAACAAAGGATTGTAAGGCTCTCCAGACTTGCACAGTAAGGTATCTGATTTGGGGTGGCTTTCAGAGAGATCAATACTGACCAATAGTAATCCATTTATGAGAATACAATGTATTAATAGCCTGGGTCTGAGAACTTATGGAGTGATCCGATTTGTGAAGGAGCTGTACGTAATTTGCCAAGGCACTGTAATCTGCAGTGAAGACAGAAGTTTCCTTGGGAGAATGGAGAAATGGGGATTTTCTGTGCACTGCATTATTTCTCTGCACTGTTCATTTTGAAAGAGATAAGTCTTAAAGATTTCTACGGTGAAAGATTTTTTGCAGTCCTTCCTTGAATCATCTGGAAAGATTGTGTACCAGGTGTACAATCTTTTGAGAAAACAAAAAAGGTGCTTTGCAAAACGAGATTGACATGTACACATAATAGGCAGAACAATGACAGGGAGGCAGCCAACATTCCTTTTACTGGGGTGGGGCTGATGGGAGTGGGTCCAACAGACTTTGGTAGTACTTGTAACCTTTAGGGAATAAATCAGTTTGTACAAACACAGTAGAATGCAAAAAGAACCCTACTTTCAATTGTGTAATGATACGGTCTAGATATTATGTGTGTTTTCTTGCAGAAAGCTTGATATAGAAAATGACTAAAAAGAGAGAATATCTTTAGCACGTACATTGTACATGTATGCATACAAATGTATCTCTCCCTTGGCTCCGAGGAAGCAGAAGAAATCACAGCAATTCTTTCACCAAGAAGGCCCCTGCTGGACTTGAGTCAACATGGAAGTGTTTAATTTGCACAAGACACGGACATGCTCATGAAGAAATACTGTACAGTGCACATACATGTACATTCATGTAACTAAGGTTGCATCTGAATCTCTTGTCTAGAGCTACATGCAGGTCTAGGTCTTCGCTCCGTTGGAAATGCGTGGAGACGCCTCGACAATAGACCTAGCCGTAGCTCTACAAGCCCGTTTTGGACATGGCCTAAGACTGGAACAACTCTCTTACACAGGCACATTTATTGAACTTTACTTTCAATTAATTGCAATTTAAAAAAACCCCAATTTTCCAACTCTCTCAAATCTATCTCTCAAATCCTTGTATACGCCGATGTGTACACTGTAATTCAACTTTGTGATTTCTCAGCTGGACAGTCTCTAATTACTGCTTGCACAAACTCAAACTTGACCTGGCCGATCTGCAATACCTCTCCTCTCATCAAGCCAAAGCTGAAGTATTGTGTCAAAAAAGGGGGAAAAATATGGCTTGCTCTGGTCTAAAGGGGGGCAGTTTATGAAAGGACGAACCCTGCCATTTCAGCTGATGTGACCAGAGTGCTCAACATACAAGTGAGACAGCGACGGGCAGACGTCACATGTCACCAGATCTCTCTGCATTCTTCATTAATCGATTCTCACCACAAAATGTCACGCTACATGTACATGTATAATGAGTGCGCATGTGGGCATGATAAGTGTTTGACGGTTTCCCTAGTGTAATTTATGAAAGGCCAACAAGTAATGCATCTGGATTTCAACACTGCATTCCCCTCCGCTGAAGCTGGTCATGAATACCTGTAGAGCGCGCATGTCAGGCATGAAGAACATTCTAATGCAAACTGTCTCTGAATATTCCCATTTCCTTCTTTGGTTGCCATGGTAATCTACGTGTATGATGAGGCTGCACTATACTGTGAAGTCAGTTGCTGCTAGTTCTTGCAAACGACAAAACTCCAACCATCTCTTATTGTTCATACCGGTAACAAGTCTGGAAACAACGCGGAAGAATGATCTGTTCCGTTTCTTTCTCATTCAAGTTTTAGAAAATTAAGGCCTTTAAAAAGTGTCAAAAAGAGCAGTTCAACTAAAACTGCTGCTGGCAAGGTTAGACATGTTACCTGTAGATGACAACCATGACTTCTGAATGAAAATGAAGCCCTAAATCTCTGCCAGTAATAAACGTTTCAAGGGGCACCCGGAATTCCTAAGTAAATAAATGACATTTATGTTCACTCTTTTAAAACCCCTAGGCCGTACTCCCGGCATTGCCGGGTTGACCTCATCAGGATTTTTTCATCTCTCTCCCATTGACTGGGAATATGGTATTTCTGTATGAATGAATGTCTTACGCTACACTTACAGTTCAGCGAATCATAAATCTTGCCAGGAAGTGAAACACTGCTTGGACTGCACTTAACGTTAATAGAATTTATCCTGCTTGCATGGAGTACATGTAGATGTAGCGTACATTGGTGCAACACTGGGTTCATGTAACCACAGTAATCCGTCATACATGTACATGTATGCACAGGTACATGTATATGTACATGTACACGGTGTATGCATGCATCCTTAATCAAGTATACTACGATCTGAATTTGCTCCACAGGGAATGAATACAAACATGTGTGCAAGCTCTAGATAATTTTTTTTCTGACGTCATCACATGTACAATGTAGGGGCCTGTACAAGCCTGGGAATGTACAGAATGCGTGCTCAGAAACTGAAAGAGAACCTGGGAACGGGAAATTCTTTTCACACTTTTTCTACTTCCCCGGGAATTCATTTTCATTTCACTAAAATGTGACAAACTTTTCCCACAATGGGAAAAAAGATTTTTACACCCTTGCATACAAGCTTTGAAAGAACTGTTCATGACTTTTCACACAATTGAAAAAAATTTTTCACACCCTCTCATGCAAGTAGAAAACCTTTTTCCGCCTTTTCACACAAGCGGGAAAACATTTGACAATTATACATGTACATGTACCTTTGAAAGGCAAATGTGAACAGGAATGAAAATTCTTTTGACAACGTTTCTGATTCCCATTCACTGTTAACTTTCAAATAAAATGTACTGTAGAGATCCTTTTGAGCAAAAATAAAAGTTTTTCAAAGTATGGGTACCAGTTTTTCCCCAAAACTGATTTTTTTTCAAGCAAATAACTGTTGTTTGCACAGCCTATTTAAGGAACTTGTGTAACAGCAGAAAAATGCTCAATTCCATCAAAGTTCATAAAAACTGGGAGAGATTCTCTTTTCCACTGCAGTTGTACAGTCACTCCAGTCATCAATAGTACATCACCATACACTTAAGCTCCTCGTTAAATGGCTAATTTATTAAATGTCACAAAGCGCCAGTACATTTACCATGTGTACAGTATACTTTACAAAACATGCTTTATGAGGAGTTAATGTACAACTAGCAGAAAAGATGAATACGTGTACTGGTTAATGTGCATGTGTGCAATGCTTACAAGCACCCCCACCACAAGCGTTGTCATGTGATCACTTGACCTCGTTTTTAACCCCATTCCCGCTCATTTACAAACATTTTATCTCCCTTGAATGATTCAAACACCTGATTATACCTTTTTTTATTCCGTCCACCACCCTTGAGCTCATGTGAAGTTTTATAAATCTACAGCCCACTGTTACCTCCGTTGTGAAGCAATTTGATTAAATGTTGGGGTTCAACCTTGCACCCCCAGGGCCAGCAAAGAACATGATTCATCCTCCTCTTGTGAGTCTGCTGGGGGTCTTTGCTATCCTTCCCATCAGGCCAAGGAGAAAGAAAAAAATAAAACCTGACCAAAAAACCTACAGGCTACGGGTATGTACATGTAGACAGCAAGGAAGACTGTACAGGCATGACAGGTCTGCAAGCTGCCCCCCTGCTGCAGTCCACTGATTTACTTTCATAGATCATTTCTATACCAGTTGGTATTAGTGCGAGTGTGCAAGTTGATGCCTACAGTGTAGTTTTCCTCCAATTGTAAAACCTCCTTTTTAAGATTCTACAGTATGATAGTATTTATCACCTGTGTTTTTATGTATGATGATACTAGTAGGTTTTGGAGTTTAAGTGTCTCTCAGAGTTTCAGACACGCTTTTCTACATGTAAATGTACACACCCAGTTTTTCAGTCGTTAAGAAGGTACTTGAACTTAGAGAGCCATCTGAACACTGCATTATTCACTTTTCATACCATTTCCATCATTGGTTTTTACATGTACAGTACATCTATTTGTACCCGGTATACTCGAGCTTGCACTCAGTGCATTTGAAAACTAACAACACAAAACAGGAATAGATTATTGTTTGGCATATGTACATGTATATATGTTATATGCGTGTTTTCTATTTTGTAGTCAAAAAGTGCAAGTGGTTTCTGCCTGAATAAACTGAAGGCTGCGGTTGATTGCGGTGCAAATTCCTTCATGCATCAGTGCTGGACTTTTAAATTCTTTATAAAGCTTCAACGTGTTAGTCAACAAGACAAACAATGCTTGTTACTATTCATATCAGCAAAAAAATTCCTGTGGAAGGAACCAGGCATGCATGCCCCATGCCACTTTACAACCGCGTGCTGCTTGCAGAAAAAGGTTACCCAGAAAAAGGTTACCATGGAAACACTGTAAAGAGTGTTGCATGACTGGCCATAGTGTCACTCTTAATATCGCTGCTGCAAGCTTGGTTGATTTTCCTCTTTCGCAGAAAGGATTTCGGTTTTTGAAAGGCACGCCCTATCCTTTGCCCCTTCACATTAACACTCAGGAAGTTCAATGCATGCGTAAATTGCAAATCAAAAACCTGGCACAAACAGTCAATTGCTATGGCAACTACAATATAAATTACCAGTACCCTTGGTGATGGACAAGACTAAGGGGTACATGTATGCAGAACACACATACTGTATACATGTGCAAGTAGTGGCTACGTTCCACTGATCGAGTAACTGAATTAGTTCAAAATAAAATAGTGGTACACTACCAGTGAATATGTTGCTCAGTATTCTACTCTGTGCTCCAGGGGAGAGATAGGAGACAATTTGAATACTTGTATCCATGGAAATAATCACTGGAGGGTATGAGGATAAACTGGCAGTGTAGGGTCTATGATGTACTTCTGTGTTTGCCTACAGGCACTCCTTAAAATACCATTTTCTTGTGTTCTACATGTATATCAATCTTTACGCATAAAAACACCTTGAACAGTAAACTGGGGATTTTCCAGATTTCAAAAGATATTGTTTGAAAAATCCTGAAATCAGGAAAAATTCTGACAATTCTTACCCCACTGTTCACGAGCTTGTGCCCCGTAAGACACAAGAGTCCTACAGTGTATAGAAGTAAATCCTCAGATGCAGGTACTGGCACATAATTGTGCATATTTCACTGAAAAGACAAGACTAAAATTTTGTCATGGTGTAGGAATTTGAAACCTACATGTACACCAGTCATCTGGCTACTGGAATCACTCAATCGCGCCCTACATGTACGAGCCAATAACTTATGCTAAACCTTGCGGCAAAGACCGACATCACTCAACAGAATATTCCAGTGTTCCACTAAAATAGGCCTCTCTGCAGATGCAAGTAGCCAGACGGCCGAGTGATCCAACGACAGACACGACTGCTGTGACGTCTTTGAGTGACCGAGAATAATTATTTGCGGGTGTGTGCTTCAACCTTACACGTACAGTGTACAATCCATGTATTTTTCTGGGAAAGGTTGTCATAATGCAAACTTGTGCATGTACCGTAGCAAGAAGTAACATTTCTGGCTAAAAGCTGATCTACGTAAAAAAAAATTGAAAATCAGTAATGTTGGTAAAAGGTGTCTTGAAAGAATATGCTACTACATTATAACCACAGAGTATATTACACGTACATGTATGTCGGTATCAGAATATATGTACATGTACATGTACGCGTGAGCCTACTGGTTTGCACATTGTGCAGTATGGTTGCTGAACAGAATGAAATGCAGGCCTTCTTCAATTTACAAAGGATTCAGAAAAAAAAAAGATTTGTGCAAGATAACAGCAAGTACATGTAGAATAATGTCCAATATTAGTGACTTTTGGTACAGTGTACAAGAAGTTAGAACAGAAAACCTCTCCCCATGTAGATTTATCCTCACTGCAAAATCACAAATCCCTGGTAGAAATTCGTTTGAAATGGTCCATTGAAAGTTGAAATTCAAGACTGTACACCTACAAGTATTCAAGAGATTGCATTCATGAAACCTCTCACAAATTGTACCCCTCCCCCCAAAAATTAAAAGCCCTAAAGGTCAAAAAATTCTGCCACAGAAGGGCAGAAGCAAACATCACAAAGTTACAACAAGAAGCTGAACGGGGGACAGTTTGTCAAGAATGACTGTCTGAATAGGGAATTCTGTTGTACGGCCCCAGGGCAAGAGCAGCTTGGCAAAATATCAATTCGCTCTCATTCAATGTTCCCAAATGGCGGTAGCAGCACTGAATAGGGCAATGCTTGGCTTGAAATATAATGGAATTTGGAAAGAAGGGGTCAGGGATGATTGGATGGTGTGCTAACTGTTTGCCTGGAGCTACATGTATGATGGTATGGCATTGGTACATTTGTGACAAGACTCTGATTTCCGGATCCATCAAAATGAGTCAGAAACACTTTTCCCCCCCTTTTTTTACTCTGATGAATGAACATGCTGTGCACTTTGTTCCATCACTTAAGTTTGACATACCGGTTTATGGAGCTCAATTACAATGTAATGGTATGTATATGAATCGTACAGACAAAACTTCAAACTTCATGGATTCAACGAATACAAGATCTACTCAATTTTTACAATGGTTGGTTTGGAATCTTCAGCACTGATTACCTAAACAAATTCATTTATGATACACATTTCAGAAAATGATTTCATCAGAGATACTGTACAGCATTTGACAATTTTTCTGGTAAGAGTATCATAAATAAACTGGACGCTGAATGGGTTTAAAAAATGTGTCACAGGTTAATACATTATTGAACATGTAGTTTGAAGTAAAAGAGGTTTGCTTTAAATACATGTACATGTATTCATCACAATGCTAGGATTTTTCCAGGGGAAGGGGGGAGGAAGGAACAAACAGCTTATCAGGAATGAACTAGACAAATGTTTTCGGATAAACATCAGTGGAAGGGACATCAGTTTGAGGTTCTTTAAGCAACTAGGTGATTTTCATCCCCTTTCATGTCTTTTCTTTTTCTTCTACTTCTTCCCTTTTTATTTTTGAATTTGTTTCGGGGGATCAAGTGCCCTCCTTGCAATACCCCTTCCCAGTGCAATTATACATGTACATCTATGAAAATCTAAACCCAAGAAAAGAGTACTAGTCTAGTGGAAACCATGGAGGACCCACACTGACAACTCTGGGTCAGAGAGCAAACAGACCCAAGACCTTTTAATCTAAAGTCAGCCGCTCCCCACTGAGCTCTGCCTCGCCCCTCCATGAGACAATAATGGAAACTGGAAGAATGCCAAAAAACCATGTACTACACTCTCAGCAATAGAGTATGCCAACAAACCCACTAAGTGATATCCATTCTCTCCAACAACAACTAATAATAAAATTGCTTGTTAAATGGTCTGAGCCTCACAGCAAGGTTGCACCAGCCAGAGTCCATGTTGACTCCCACAGGACCCTCTGCCTGCCATTTCCCATTCCCCTATTGTTTGGCTTCACACCTTTCCCTGTTTGGTTACCGAGTTTTTATCTCCAGTAGCTGTTATGGGGGCCAACAAATCAATAACAAAAGTAACCCACCTTGGACCAGCCCTGAGGTAGCGCCCTGGCCACCCGTACTTGACATTCAGACCTTTACCCCATAGAAGGTTTCTGTTCGCAACTCCCAAAGCAAGCCCATTGAAATTTTCAACTCAATGGCCTTGTTTTGAAAGCAAAGCGACTGGACTCCATCAAGCAAATACAGCAAATTTTAAACTAATATTTACCCATCATTTAAATTCCAGGGTGAAACTTTGGCATAGTTCAACAATGCACAAACACCTTTGAGACCTGACTATTGGTTGCTCACATAGGAGTTTGAATCCAACAGGGCTACACATGCGGCTATGATAACCACAATATATGTCAAAGTTTTCACTTTCTCAAAGGAATTTTTACTGGCCAACTTGACATTTTAGGCTGTAACCCCACTTCGTTTCGTATTCATAGAAGGCACATTTAATGGCCTTTTCAATGAAACCTTAGCTAAGCATCAGCATCTTATTAGGCTCATAAAAATCTACAATCCTCCAATTTAACCTTTTAAGTATCCTTTACACTTCGGGGAAACCAAAGCAAACTCCCCAGTACCAGCCTCCTGATGGCCTACAAAGTAGGTAACAAACTACATGTACAGCTCTATTGACACCCTATCCATGGTCCAACTCTCTGAAACGTATCCGGTGTCTTCTCCCCCCCCCCAGAAATTCAAGACATAAAACTAAAGAATTCTACTTTTTTTTCTGATGCATTTTTTCAGAAGGGAAAAATACTCAGAACACATTACAGTCTCATGAAATACCTGCTGGGATTGTTTTTGCCAAAACTTTGCTTCCTATCTGACACCTGGTTCACACACCCCCCTACGCACACACACACAGGTAGAAGGAATTAAACTTGCATTTTGAAGATAATCAGATTTTTGTAATTTATGGGCACTAATGGCCAAGCCAAGAACAGGTCCTGGTACAGTACACCTTGATAGTATGTTAATATCAACCATGATACTGTGAATGGTGCAATGCCACCATAGCAATCATAAGCAAGTTTACAAAAACAATTTACAGGTGCATGTGTGAAACAAGAGGCACATTAATCCCTTTTGAAAGTGGGGTTCCAGCTGCAAGTTGCCACCACAAGCGAATAGCAAATATTCTAAACAGTGTAATTTTGAGCAATTGGCAAGAGAAGAACTAGTATGTTTCCCGCTGCAGAAGGGTTTATACAGGTACTGTACATTGTGACTGCTGCAAGAAATGTGTATGAGGTTGAAACTAAATTTCATGCACAGGTACATGTACCCAAAATCTTCTGAACTAGAAATCATTAAAAGTGACTATGCTGCCCCCTTCACGCTGAAGCATACATGTACATGTATATGTAGGATGTTATTATTTCAAACTCAAAAAATTAAGTTCGTCATGATTTAATGGGTTCGGTTGGGGCAGAAAACCAGAAACGCAGGTAATTTTTTTTGTTATTAAATGTATTGAAGACTAATACTCTAGTGGGCAGAGATCTCCTTGAAGACACAGCAGGTGGTTCTGAAGACAAGCCCATTTTGTGAACAATCTGTCATTTGAGTGGCTGCGTTACCACGGTTATTCAACACCAAGTATCCCAGGTTTATTGGGTTTCGGTCGATTAATATTCCTGGATATTTTTTCCTTTTCACACAGTACGCTTTGATGTGCAGTCAGTGACCCAAAAACCTTTTCCCATGAAAATGAGACTACATGTAGCTAGCAATGAAATAATTGCCTAATTTGCTGTTGATTACATGTATTTCAGTATCATGTGTCTGGCTTTATTCTGCTGCGCCTGTGTTTTCTGTTTGTTCATTTGTCAGCTTGTTATTTAATTCTCCTCAGTACATGTTCATGTTAAATATTATTCCTATGTTTTGAAAATGAGCAAAACATGCTGTGTGTTTGGAAATTTATGCAAACATTTATGTACATGTACAAGAACATGTCCACTGAAGAAAATTCAACCTACATGTACTGTAGTCCAGATCACATCGCTATTTTCCACTTCATCAAAACACTTTTAGTAGAATCCTTGAAATAGTTGAGTTTCCTTGCAGTGTCTTTATTTTCTCTGAGTAGCACTCAGTATGTCATGAAAGGACAGAAGAAGAAATTCCTCTGGCCTATTACTGTTATCACCTTTTCATTCAAAGTGAATTATAAAATCATGATACATCAAATCCAACAAGTCAGTTTCAAAGTTTGGAGAGTTTTCAAACTTCTGGATAAACATTGAAAAGAAAGGAAGAAAAGGCCTGTACTCACCCTTTCATGAAGAGACTTGAGTACTTCTGGTTCCAGCATGACCTGAGGTGGCGGGCCTTGTTCAGCTGTCACATCAATTTCGGCACTGCCGTACCCATCTGACCCACGACACCGTGCCTGATGAGGCAAGGGCTTTGGCAGTCGCGATTTCTTACTTCCTTTTCGCATCCGGGACGGAACGGAGGATGGGCTGTTGCTGTGGTTACCGTTGAGGCTGCTGAGATCAGGCGATTCTGATCTCTGTGAGTCCATTTCGTGGTCGGCGTCAGAGCCAGAACCCAGCTCGTGATCAACGTCTGTAGTGGCGGCCGAGCTGGTGGGAGAAGCAGGCTCAATGGATGGCTCCGAGTCGGCCTCGGACGTCCGCTCCATCAAACCGGCCTTGATCTCCCGCTCAATGTCCTCCTCAAATTGCACCAGCAGTGGCACAGGCATTCCCACCTTGCTGCCCCGCCGTGCCACCTCCAGCAGACAGAGGATGAAGCTCCGCACGTTCTTCCGCAGCACCAGGTCGTCCGACTCAAAGAGCAAGACGTCCTTGATGTTCAGGCAGTGTCGGCACCAGGTGATGAAGTTGCTGATGTTGTCTCTAGCATTGAAAGAGCCCTCCTTGGCGTCCACTCGGAACTTGATGTCATTGTCATTGATGACAATGTCCTTCTCGCTCCGGCCATGGATCTGCCGGTACTCCTGGGCTACCCTTCGCACATTGTTGGCGTGCTGGCACAAGACAGTGCCCGTCTCCAATTTCTCAAAGAAGTTGTCTGGGGTGATGTCCAGGTGGTAGAGATTGTTGAGCCACTCAGCCAGGTCTTCCACCATGGCGTAGAGGTACTCGGTTTGGGTCTTGAATGGCTTGATGGGGGTGGCCTCCCATTTGGTCTCATAGCGTGTGTCATACGGGTCTTCAAAGTCCGGTGTGCGGGAGCCATCCCGACCAAGACTATGCAGGGAGTTCATGGTTCAACAACAAAATATGCTCCGACAAAAATAAAGTCCCTTTGTTTTGGGACAGGACACTCGTCTAAATTACCACTTGATGCAGCTGCAAAATTTCGGCAGCCAGTTTCAACTTTATGGTCACTTGTAATCTTCGGTTCCCTAAATTCCCATTTTTATACACGTGCGTCCTGCAGGTTCCTCCATCTACAAATATCTTTTGTTTCTAACAAAACTGCGTGACTGGCGCTAGTTCTGTGAACTGGCTCACACAGCAGCAAATGTTTACGTCCACGCCAGCAGCTGAAGTCGTCATAATGGCGGTTGACTGCACACAGGACACCCAGAGGCTGCGCTGGCGTTACTTGTCAGCAGTTCCGCTTGATCAGTGAAGACAAACCTGCCACATCAAAGCGGATCTTTGTCACTTGCTAATACTACAGTGTATATCATTGGATTCAGATTATGACAAAGCTGAACTCAGTAAATAGCGCTCACAAATTAGCAAGGGGAAAGTGCCCCTTACTCTCCAAAATCCTCCAATATCATATATGGCCTGGTGATCAGTGAAACCGTTACGGCCCATTTTTCACACTACCAATGAAAAAAAAAAACCAAGGAGCAATTTTTTATTATGAGATCTGGAACCAGAAAGCATTCCTAACCTTAAGGACATTTTAATTATCATTACGGGTTCTGCCCTTACCAAAGGGCTTTGCCCTTACCAAAGGGCTTTGCCCTTACCAACAGGTTTTGCCCTTACCCGATGTACTACGTACTGCCTTACATGTAGTAGTACACATGTAAGTACATGTAGAACATGTTAATACAGATTTGCACCATAGACTTATTCCACTACTCAGCTGAATACTCTCAGGTGGGGCTGTCAGGTCAGAACCAAACTGATTGAGGATGCACCAAACCAAGTTGGATAAGGAGAAGTTTGAAACAGATTAAGCCCAATGAATGCAGACACAATCGCTTTTGTTGACTGGGTTTTTAGCTGGCCCTCACAGAGATTGCTTGCTGTTGCAGTCCCTGAGGCAGCATGGTCATCCCTATACCAGGCAAGATATGGGACGGAGGGGTACCCCCCTTACCTGTCCAATCCCTATATGCACTCTAGACTATTGTTACCTAACCCCCCCTAGAAGTCTGTAAAGAATTCCTGAGATTCTGACCAAACAATGACCAACACAAAGGGGGGGGGGTTTCTCTCCGTCCCATATCTAGCTTCAAACAGTCATCCTTGTTCAACCGGCCGCGACCAAACTGAACAAAAGAGGTATCCCTGACAGTGTGGTCAAAACTCCCATTCACCAGACAACCGTTTGTTCATTACTGGCATACTGCCAGGTGCTTAGTCCATAGAGTAAAGAAACACACCAAAACGAAGGCTCAGCCATGAAACAAGGAACTGAAGACAAGCAACTGATGTACATATGCCTTTTTTACAAGCTAACAAGGACATGTGCACAACCCAATCTCACGATTACAAATCAAAAGTTACAAGTAAAGGACAGACTTCAAATAAGAACGGAAGCATCGCAGAGCAAACACAAAGTGGCCATTACATGTACCTCTGCCTTCCAAAATGAGCCTGTGATATTTTATCGTGTCAAGGACACAACAAACTCATTCGCTGCTGATATAGTGATAAGGGGTTAGGTGCCGATAAGGGGTTAGGTGCTGTTTTTTAATCAGACAATCTTTTGTGGACTCACCAACCTTTTCCTCTTCAGCAAACTAATGAGGTCAAATCAGAGTTGGCCAAAGTGGGCAAATTTAACACACTTTTTGTGTTTTTTTCCCCAGACACTTTTTCATTAGACACTGGTGTGACCCCTTTTATACAGAGCGACTGTGGGGAAATCTTTTTTTTAAGAGGGCAAGGCAGCAGTGATGTCATTCTGCCAGTAAGTGAACGGATCCTAAATGGATTGAGTTTTCCTGAGAATGAGGAAAGCCCTTCCTTAGAGGTAAAGACCACTCCCCTATGACGGGGAGACATCCCAGCCAGGCCCAGGAACTCGTGGTTCTTGAATCAATAAACCCTTGTGAATCATTGGGGAAAAAGGAGCATTGTGCACCCGTGGAAGAAACTGATTCCGGCACTGGAAAGAAATCAACCCAGTAGATGTTGTAACCTGCTTTTTTGTCTCATAATTTGCAAGTGTTGTCATCAAATTCTTCCAATACCTTCCAAGTCCACCGCAAGTCCTCCTGTATTGAGTCAAGTCACATGTGATTCAAATGAAAAAAAAAATTCAAATGAGTCAACCAGTTTGTCCAGTTTCCTCTCATAAGCATACTTTTGAACCCAGGGAAATTCAACCCCAGCCTGTTCCTATCTTGCTGAATCAATGTACATGTACGCTTCCCGGATGGATCACGTGACCAATGTACTGTGTCCTTGTCTTTCTGGGGGGGGGATGAAAAAGTGTGCTCGGCAATACATGAAAATTTTTATTGAAGAAAACAATTGTTTGTTGATAACGTGCATGAGTGCACTGAATGCTCTTTTAACCAAGTATGTTTTTATCTTGATTAAAAAAATGTAGAAGGGCTATACCAAATATCCAAATAACCGAATATTTGATTGATTGTCGAATATTCAAATATTGTTTTTCGAATTTGAATATTTGAATCCGGAAAATTCATGACAAATTACACTATGGAGGCTTGTTTCAAGCAGATTCTAATGAAAAGTGTAAGAAATGTCACAACGATTAAAAAAGTAATTATTCAATAAACGATTTAAAAGGAATATACATGTAAAATTTTAAACAGGGCCAGCAGTCTTGTTCGTCTCTTAAATCTTGCTAAATTGTACCTGGAGATGCTCCTAGATGTGAGAAGCTATTATATTGATCACAATGTTGATCACAATTGTGTGTTATTACTACTGATTTTGTATATAGGTTGTTCATCAACAATCTGCCAGTCGGTGCAACCGAATGTTAAGATATTCAATCAAATTGAAAATCAAATACTCAAATAGTAAATTATTCAAATTCCCTCAGCCCTAAAATGTAGTTATTAAATTCCCATTGAGACTGACACATGTACAACTATTTCTCACCATTGAAAATGAAACTTGGTATGACGTTTATAGAGTGTATGAGCAATGTTCAATGAGAGTTGTCTCTGAGTACACTGTACACAGACTGATGTAAGAAAATAGACCACCAGTACACCATTTATGAAACACAAGTGACTTCAGAAAATAGGTTTGAAACTCATTAATATGCATAAAGTTTCAAAATAACCCTGTGAGTTTTTTATCGTCAGATCTGTTGATGACCAATGTTTCCCACAAACCTGGGTTCAGTAAAATGAAAAATAAAAAACATAACCGTTTCTTTCATTCTTTTTTTGCATAGCATACAGTGTGCCTTCAATACAATACCGGATTTAGAAATCAGAGTGTCACTTTTGATGTGAACATGTCAAACCACTATTATCCGGACTGATATCAATAGGAAGGATGTGAACACACACATTAACAAATCACTGCTTCTGCTATGACCTCCCAAGTTGAGCAGTTTCAAAACATGGCTGAACTGGACAGGATGTGACCACGAACCAAACTTTGTTCATGAAGTGGACATCTTTTTCTCACTGTTCCACTTTGAGTAAATGCACTTTTAATACATGTACATGTAATTTTCTTCCCCATATGATTTCAAAGGTCATATGTATAAGATATTGATCTGTTTTTACTCTTAGCTTTCATTTCTACCTCAAAATATAATTTACAACACTTGTTCAACAATTTACAATTGTATTGGTCAAGAATAATTGTAAGAGTCAGGCCAAGTACTGGTACTTGCCTTCAAACATGACAGTTCTACCTCACCTTGTATTTTCAAGGACACGTCCACTCAGTTTGAGAAAAACTGAAATTATCTGAGGCAAAGTTTGTTCAGGTCAGATTTTAGAACTAGTCTAGGTGTGTGCCAAACTCTAGAGTTGCTGTGGTGAGATACAGAACTCTCTTTGAATAATTAATGGACTGTTTTCCTTGGCTCAAAAACAAAACAAAAAACCACAAAAGACAAAAACTGGGTGACCAAAACTGTGTAACATGATGAATAAACTCAATTCAAACGCATACTAGGTCTATTAATTACAACACACACGGTCTGCATTAGCACAAGCGAATCAACATTGAACATAAATAACATTGCTCTACAACATATCATTTGTATCTTTTTCACGGAAGATTAGGCTCTCGAATAACTAGCTCTAGTGAAAGGTAATACAGGTCCTGCAGGTACTTTCAAATTGGGTGTACGCAATCATGCCAACACAAGATCAATTCGCACGTATGGTACATTATGTCTCAACACACAAACAGCCCACGTTGGTAATGGTCTAATTACCTTGTCCATTCGCGACCTCCCATCCCGTCATCCTACCGAGCGTTTCCAGCGCCCATTCTGCTCGATGAAGATTGGGTGTTGCACATCCTCAAAACTCTCAGACGATGTTGGCCTTCGTGATCTCTGATGATTACATGATCATGCTGAGGTGTTTTGGGACTTGATATACAAGGTGTCACCATTCAACCCACCATCTAGCGCACACACCCGGCACCTTCTGTTTTGTGAAAACAGCTGCATATCGTGCGCATGCTGCAGGTTGGCCGAATCGCTACTGAACTAGTGAGGGCGCTAGATCAAACGCTTGAAGAGCTTTAATATTATCTGTCGACGAATTTGGTCAAATTCTGGAAAGATACAGTTGAGCAAAACTTGAATAAAACTTGCGTAAAAGTTGAAAATTGAAATGGAATAAAAGGATGGATAGTAGTTGACATGATAAAACAACACTACACTGTTTCAGTATAAGCAAAACAAACATGACTGGAGATGTTTAATAAATTTCATGAAAAACAGATTACTTCGGAGAAATGTTTGCAAAGGCATGATTCGATAACTCATGTTTTTTTTTTTAAAGTGAATCTATTTTAGCACGAAATTTTTTTCCTAATTTAGAAAAAATGTTCTAAATAAATTCTCAAAGGTGAAAAACTGTATTAAGGTAGAATGTTTGGGGGAATGCGAGGAGTTTACAATTAGTGGAGGTGACAATTTTGTCCAGAGAAATTACTGAGAGCAAGTTATCAATAAGATCTCAAACGTCACGCGTCTCTGTCCTGGTCTCGACTTCAACACTGGTAATTATTAAAGCATATAAAACGTTGAACATCATGGGTTGCCATCCATCGCAAAAATCCGTCTGTATTATGCAAATATATTGTAGGTGCGTTGTGTGTTTCAGCTATGCACAGGCAGCTGTTTCTACTTCAAATTAAGTTCAGGAGTAGTTGTTCTTATATCTCCCATCTTCTCATTTCTTGTTTTCAGGTTTCTTTATTACAACAGACGCACATCAGCGTGTCCGCTCCCGGTTCCTTAAACTCCTGCTAGCATTCGTAAACAGGCAAGAATCCTATTTGATCGGCGAAGCAATCTTTCTGCAATTTTTGAACATTTTTTAATTGCTAATTTGTTCATTTCGACCACTTTTACAGAATAAGTATATTTTGGGGGATGGAAGGGGTACCGGGGGAGGTATCACGAATCTTGAAGCTCTGCGGTGTATACCGTAATAGTCTATTCACAAGGAAATGTTAGCACCTGTGCCTTCTGGTTTTTGCCACAGGTACGAAAATACTTTCCGCCGACGAGCAAAGGGACCCATGTACACCTGGCACCGTTAGAGCTAGTTCACGTAAAACAAGGCTTCTTAAGCTTTTTTCATTCAGTTCCCATGACTTCCTATGGACTGGCTCTACCCGGATTGGCTAAAACTGACCCAGGTCAGTAGTTTCTGACCATGGAAAAGAAATTGCGCCCTCATATGGCACTTTGAGGAATGCAGGACAGGACAGGAATGTAAACGAGGGCGCACTTTTCTGCAACTCTTTTTTTGTGTGTGTGAGTGTTCAGGCTTCGTATGGGCGCAAGTGGTTCAGGTCCTACTGAATTTGCAGTTCTATATTGGTCTTACAATGGATTTTACCAGATTTACCAGCAAAGCCTTCACCTTTAACATTTAGTGGATGTTGGTTAAGGCTTGCGCATCAAAGAACGTTAACACCACTGGCGGCGGAATCGAGCCCCCCCTCCGCACTTTTTCGACTGTGAGGACATGGCCCCCACTTTTTGCAGGTCGTATAATGGGACAGAGCTTAATGGATAGGCCTATTAATGGCTGATGGTCTCAGAATCGCCCCCACTGTCAAAACTGTCCCGCTGCCCTAGGTCTATACGGTACCTACTCCACTCATGTCAAACAGTTTCCCGTGCCCTCTTCGGTAATGTCGTAAATATCTTATCTAGAAATAAATACGACGTGCTACTAACACATAAAGAGCAGACGTTTTGTTGGCCAATGTCACAGCGTTGGGTGGGTGGGTGGGGGGTTCTTCTGTCCCATGCCCAGTATTTTTCAACCCTCCCTAAGATATTCATTATGAATGCATCTGTGAAGTTTCAATTTAATCCACATCTTGTTTTGTCGTTATTGTCACTTATCTCCATTTAAGCACGTCGCTTGGAAATGTTGACATTATGGTTTGGTTTAACTGCAGGGGAAGTGAGCACCAGTACTCCCAATTTTCTCCAATTTATTGATGCCAAAATGATTTTAAGAAATCTGTGGGAAAACTCATGAAGGCTCGGCGTGGGAAAAATGCATAGAGACAATATCGGAGAAAAGTTGTGTGAGTGTGTGTGTGTGTGGGGGGGTTACCATGCCGGGCCGGCTCTTTTTAATATGGTTAAAGGCTGCTATTTAGCTGATTAGAATGGTTGTTCATTGTTCACTTGAAATGCATACAGACTAGTAAACATCTTGCGTACGCTTTGGAATCAGACCAACCGGATATTGCTGTCACCAAGTGATGGCAAAAATAAAATGCAATCAAAATCCTCCCTCAAACTCACCCGCAGCTTGACCTAGAAAGCCGAGCTGTGATCAAGTCACAACAACGTTATCGTCCATTCCCTGTCATCATTATGGATGTGACTGGAGTCCGATTTTTAAACTTGCCCACCATAGAAAAGCATGTTAAGGAAATTTCCCCTGTCCAAGGTGGGAAAAGAATCTGACGCCCACACTACATCTTAATGTTTTATTTTCAGATGGGCTATTTTGCCTGAAAGGCTTTCCAAGGCTGAAAATTTTGATGATCTTAATTGAAAGAGAATTAACATGTGGGCGTTGCTAATGTGCGACCTGTTCCAAGCGGCATTTTACTGCGCTAAGAATTTCTATGCTCGAAGGACGGCGTGATTCCCTTATGACTGTGACTTTTCACCAAGTCATTAACTCTCTGATTAATTGATAAAGCATGGAACTGACAACCTTCGACGTTTTCGCTGGGACAACGAATGCACTGCGAGAGGTCTTGTGTATTTGCGCAATGGCGTTTGCCAGGAAGCTTGACATTGACTGTCGCTGAATTTTTAATAAGGGAGTAGAATTCTAGTCAAGATGGTAATTGCCTCAATCAATGTAATATCTTAAAATCGAAGTGGTGGTATTTTTATGTTATATGAAATGGTCAATCACATGCATTGTAGTTATCAAAGTAAACAGTCTACATCAAGCGATCACAAGTTAACTGGCATGGTTTGTCATTTGCCTAAGTTAGCCAAGAAAGGCTGTCAGTGAAGCTATAGGTAATGCATTTGAACGGTGTGCGACGCATAATGAGCAGAGTGGCCAGCACTTAACGTTCAAGTTCACATTTCTGTATTTACTCGCCAAACAATGTAGGATGTACAATACTGCAAAATCCAAACAAGAGATGTTCAGGCTACTGCATTTTAGGTGCCATACTGGAAACATTCACGCGTCATTGCAACGCAACACAATGCACCGGCTTTTTTGATGTAGACTGTTTTATCCAGTCGTTGGAAATATTTTCTCTGATCCAAGTCAGTTGCGGAAAAACGCCAGAAATGGACCGTAAATTATTCAACGCTGGGAAATAAAACCACTCTCTGAATTTCTGGCCGCCTCGGAGGTATCCCTGATCTTAAGGCAAGTACACACAGTCATGTTAACCTGGCGCCGCGCCGCCTGCCGGGAATCAGACCCGTCAGAGACGAGAGAGCGTGTCATGTTCGACGGATTGGGACCAAAACAGCCAAGCGGAGGACTAGGAGCGAGTCTTGCTTCACCATCGCAGAATCGCCGTGGCAAGGTAATTAATTTGCAGTCAACCGAAAAAAGAAATAGCGGGTCGCAAAAGAGCGCGGACACCCTCACAGGAAAATAAACGCAGTGGCGACTTCTAACCTGGTGATTATCGCGGGCCGTGAGGGGACACTTCCTCGGACCATTAATTACCTCATGCTTGGACTTACTAAGGCCATTCTATTCACTGTCGTCGTCAAGGAAGATGGCATGTCGTGTGAGGCCCCTCGCCGTGTTTCTCTTGGCTCTCTGCGTCACTTTTCCCGCTGGTAAGTGAAGCATTTTGCTGCGTATATATTTGCCACAATGTATACAGCTTATGTGATTCTGAAGAACGGAAGTGGACATCGATCGGACTCACAAGGAAGGAAGCAATGTTTTCGGCATGTTCTGGACGGAAGGGAGGAAAAGTTTAAAAGAACCAATGGAAAAAGTGGATGGAGTTTGGAGCCAATGGCGGATCGAGGGGTGGGAGCAGGCGTAATAAAGGGTTCACAAAGAACTCTCACATTCTGGCCCCCGAGAAAAATTTGCCCTCCAGGAAAACTTGTTTCTTGAGCGCCCTTGGTGATTCCAAGGTTTGTCAGGTTTCTCATTTCAAAAGGTGCAGTAGAGTTATCATTTACAAATTATTTGCGGTAGCGACCTAACATCTTCGGCAATACAGAAACTCGCCATCCAACAATTATACTTGTAGCACTAAGACTGCCCAGACGAGTGCTCAATAAATAGTTATTTAAAATACCTATTACAAAAGTTTTCCATTTTTTGCGATAAATTATGTCCCATTCCACTTACCGTCCATGCATGATTTCACATCATTTTGAAGGCTATATTGCATGCCCCTGTTTAGTGCACAACATCTCTGTAAACCTCATTACAAAATCTCGTTCATTGTGGATTTCAGCCTTGTGTGACTCTCCACACGGTTAGTAAATCCTCTAGTATATACCTAATATTGTGCATCTTTCCAACTTTTTATTCAATCCATTCCAAACTGTTCCAAAACGAATCCAATTTTCTAATCAGTAAAGAGTTCGAGCTATCCTTAAAATTGTTATTTATGAGCCTCGAGCTGGACCAAGAAAGGCAGGAACTTTCTTAGCAACAGAGGCTCCTTTGGTCGGAACTACACTTCGCTGGTCCACGAACGACTTGGAAAATGCACGCGTTACTGTCGCATCGCTATATACAAACAAAATGAACACTGATCCGACCAATATGGCAAACGATATGGTCTTATGTCCTGTGCACATCTTCAGGCAGAAAAAAGCTTTTAAACAGTAGTGGGGGGAGTTTCTATCAGTGTTGGTAGCGGCGGTACGTACGCATCCAGTCGCGATCTATATCGCGCGTTATACGTATTCTAGGGAAAAAAGTGAGGGGAAAAATCCGCGTTGTCACACCACTTTTGGAGCAAGCCCCTGACCAGAACGTCATAACCGCGGTGGCACGGCACGCACATTCTTCAGCTCGACGCGCGCGTACATTTGGCAAATCACGATATCCTATTGGTCGAAGAGGCATGTAACGCGCTCGTACCACCTGTCCACGAGCGTTGTGCCGCCGCAAAAATGGCTTCTAATTCTGGTTGTCGAAATACAATATAAGGTGACTTGGGTTATCCAATTTACTGGAGGTAGCCCGATGTTTTATTGATGAAGTTGGGAAGTCAATAGAACCCTCCCGTTATTATTGACATAATTATTTATAATTTCACGAACTAAATAATTAATTTGTTTGAAACCTTCATAACGTTATAATGGGGAGTATTTTAAGCCTGACAGTCTGCCAAATATATACCTTCTCGTGAAAGACTCCTTTCTAATTGCCTACCATATTGTGGGCGGTCCCAGTCTGCAGAAAGTGGTTGGTACAGGTTTGGTCTAAAATGGCATTTGATTTTGTATGAATAGAAATTTCTATTTCGTGTTTTGATTTTGCGTGAGATGTTGACGCTAGTCATAGCTTGCAAACCACTGGTAGGTAGAAACTACAATTGTGATTTATAGAAATCTTCTCATTTTGCCTATATGGGTGGTAAACGCACGCACACGTTATTATTCTGGTTTCAGATTTTACCTAAAATGAGCATTAGCCCCGTAACCTTTAAAGTTTAAAGATGGTCATATTTTAATTCAGAATTTAGTAGTGTTTATTACTAATTTCGATGCCTCATGTTTTGCATACAGTATGAGATTTTCTATCACTTAGTAAACCATTCTATTTACCACTGTAATGACGGCCAGCCAAACTTTTAGCAGCCGCTTGCTGGCAAAAATATCACGAGGGCTTCGAAACAGGAGAACTGCAATATACGGTAACGCAAGAAAGGTCTCACGGTGAACAGCTGTGGCGCAGTGCGCGCATATCTCACGAGTTAACCTGTATGAAGTAAGTTGTGTGTACACACTTTGGGGCAGCGATCAAACAGCCAAAATAAGTTACAGTGAAAAGACTCGCCGTTACGTTACCAAGCCCATGATGAATGCAAACACCAATCCGGGAAATAATCATAAATCAACATTTCACGATTTATCAAGCCTCCTATTCACATTTGACAGTATACTTTTCATACATCAGCCAGTGTGCGGGCTACAGAATATTGCAGGTATGGACCAAAGAGTAAAAAAAACATTCGGTAAATAGCACCAGATAACTACCTGCATTGCTTTTTGCATTATATACCATGCACAGTACATAGCAGTGCTTCGCACGACTGTGACCAGTTTTTGCTGCCACGCCTTAGAAAGTGCCACCCACATATTTGACATTAAACAGAGTTTTTTGCAAGTTTTACGAGTATGTGTTTTTTCCGAACGCCACCAGTTTTTTTTTAGCTCAATTTATTGCATGCATTTAAAGCTACGTAAAAATATAGTTAAAGAGGACAGCATATCTGTGAATCGGAAAACAATCTCATGAAAAAGAGCACGCATAAAAATTGGACAGCTGGAGAGATAAATACACGTAAATGCATCACCGGTAGAGTATTTATAACAATAACATATGGAAAGAGTTGATCACGTGACGAAATTAATGTATCCACAGGTGTTTATGATGCTTTTGCAAAAGTTTCATGCTTTTTATGTTTCAATAATTGAATCCATTTGAAATGACCTTTGATGTGTTATTCTGAACCCCAGCTAATGTTAAAATGGTTTGTAGCGTTGCTTAATAGCCGCATATTGGAGATATGTGCACTACATGTACTGGGACAGTTTTGATTTTTTGTTGGAAGTATGGAAAATTAAGAGCAAAGACTCAAAAGTTATTACGACTTAATTGATTTATCATTTTCATTTTTTTGTCCAGCATGACACCCGTGCATAATTCTTAAAACGAAAGATTTTTTAACTTCCTCTTTTTTGGGGGGGGGGTTGAAAGCATTGTGAGTTTATTTCTTTATCGTGATTTTACTAGGGAAGCCCAATTGGTTGCCAATACCCGATAAAGTGTCCTCCTGAAGGGCGAGACATGGAAGGAAGGATAAGTTTTGGAAGTGGGGGAAAGCCCCAGGTCGGGGATAAAAATTCAATCCACAAGTCACCATGGGCGAATTCGGAATGAAAGGTAGGAAATGTGCAGATTTACCAGCATAGTTTTCGACGCATTATGTGCATTTGTTTTCTCCCAAATGCGTTGTAAAATTTTTGTCAATATCTAATGTTTTGTTTCCCCTAGGATCTGTTGGGAAGAAGAGCACACAGTCAATCCTGCTTGAAAAGCTTCTCTCAGAGTACGGGCCGAGTACTATACGGCCCGTCTATAACATTTCCCGCAAAACGACAGTCATTCATCGCTTACTCATCACTCAAGTCATCGAACTGGTAAGTCCATTACCATTAACCCATTGTGAGTTTTAATGCGAAAGCAAAGCGAGTCACAAAACTTTGGCAGTAAATTACGCTCAAGTTGAAATGTGTTCAACTTTTGTGAATGCGGAGTGAGAATATTTCAAAAATCGCGTCTTTGTTCGCTTTTGCGTCAAGTATGAAACGGTCTTAAGAAAAAGTAGTGAACATGCTAAAGGCTCTCGGGGCAATTTCGCGTGTTGATTTTAGCCTTATCCACAAGTCGGTTATCTTAAACTGAAAGTCAGGCTATCTGTTAAAAGAAAATCTTAATATATGCGGAAATAGCGATGATGTAATGGCGCAAATTACCGATCACCATCTGATGGGTGATTCCAAATTATTGATGAAAAGTAATGTGAATCTTTATTTTCCACACGAAAACGGGGATCAATAAAAATGTTCACCAGAAAAAGCGCCCAAAAGTAATTTAGCAAGACGAGGTTATAGCTATAATACTTGTAGCAAGCAGTCAGGCCCCTTCGTATATGAAATTGTTTATAGGGTAGCTGCAATCAATTTGTTTTGATACAAATATTCAAAATGCACCTTCATGTCTCACTTAACCTTATTTTCGACTTTTGTCACTATTTAAAAGAGTATTTTATTGCATTTTTGGTTTTAATGCTCATATTTCGATCTTCATGAGCAAAACTGTGATGTCATCTCAGGAAGAAAGCCTCAGTGTTCCATTGGTTTGTACGCAAACAAGTTCTACATTTTTGTTAATTTGGCTGGACTAAATTTTCTCTTCGTTGCTGATTCGTTGTTGTTTATGTGCATAGCAATAAGCTAACACCAATTCCTTGTTCAGAAATGTTTTCAGTAAGTAAATTTTGGGTTCACAATTTGAACACAAAAACCTATGCACTGAACTTTATATTCCCTGGATGACATCACAGCAAATGTGCCTCCATTTGCCCTGGAAAGCGTGAATAATTTGAAAGTTTTTTGTAAAGTGCACTTTTCATCGCATTAACCAAATATGGATGTCAAAGATTTTCATAAATTGAAGAAGAGAACAAAGTTCCCCAAAAATCGTTTCTAAGAAAATTAAGTTCATTGCACCTACACATAAAGTGAATTCGGGGAGCACGATTCAAACGTAATATCTTGTGAATAAAGCCCACTGGCCTGTTTTGCTTTGTTTTGTTTTTTAAGGAATTCTGAGGATAGGTTTTTATGAAACTCTGCACGGGGATCAGTGAAAATGTTTAGCAGACAGTGAAAATGCCAGCGCACTGTGCGACTGCATGCCGCTTTACCATCTGTATACTGCTTAAAATAAGTCATCGTCTAGTGTCAACCTAAGATCGTCTGATCGTGACCTTACTGAAATATCGCAATATCGCCGAGGATAGATCCTCATTCAAAATGAGGAAAGGTTAATCACACATTTTCACCTGTGATTATCAATGTCCTTCCTCGACGAAAAGTATTTTTTAAATGATATGGTATAAGTGGTACTTAATGTTCACACCACACTGGAACTGCCAAAAATTCAGTGAATTAAGTTATTCTGTTTCTCTTAATGTCAGAGGTTGAGTGAAAGAAAACCAACCTTACGCCATGGAGTGTTTATTCATATCTGACGAGGCAGCCGTTTTGAAGGTTGAGTAATACGTATTCCAGTAGTCAGTGGTAGTGAATACAGGCGGGAACAATGAGCATGCCTGGACGCTCCCGCTGATCATTTGAGCCACTTGCAGTTCGTTTTGTCTCCTCTTTCTTTCCCCCTTCTCGTTATTTTTTCAGCCCGCGATTTCAAATTTTCAAATGACAGCTGGAGTGACTGAACTCCTTTTTTATCTGCATTTTTGGCCAGAAACTTCTTTCATTTACAACTTGAATGCTGGATAGTTTCGTGGAGATGCTGTGTGAATGTAGTAGTGGTTGTCACGCAGCCGTAAATCACGCGGGCGATGAGGTATATATTCCCCCCCCCCAAATCTTTTTGAGGTGGGGTAGGCTATTGAATCGTCCTCCACTTTTTGTGCTGAGCAAAAAATAAAGGGGACTGAGAAGACTTATTTTGACCTCCTAACGGCTAAAACTAACAATAGACAGCAATAAATATGCCATTCCGATGTAAGATTCGGCATGAATGTAATATACAATACAGATAATACATCTGTATCACAAACATCACTCCACTATAATGTCATATAGTGTCACCCCCCAATATCCATGGCCGGGCAGTCGACCCCCCCACAAATTTCCATCCCCATCGCCCAAATTTCCGGCACAAAATAATTTACAAATGTCCGGCGGTAATGGTAACGGGTCCGAGACTAGTAGGTGAGGTAATTCCTTCGAAATTCTATGGTTCTCATTTCCGACCAACCCCATTTTTGGTTTCCGACTTCGGAAAAAGGGCCTCGTGTTCCACCAACCCTTCTCAGAGGACATTATGCATATGAAAAGGTAGGGCGTGATGTCATGTACAAACAGCGCTAAAAATGTACATGTGCGATACTATTTCGCCCAAAGTCAATGCACAGACAGTCGAAATCGCTGTACAGCATTAATAGAGGGATTTCACATTAGCGCCGTCTGCGCATTTCCGCTTCAAAACCAAGGCTCAGTACATGCTATCCGGTTCGAAAGTGTAACCCCACTTCAGTTTAAACCACGCCCACTGCACATGCAGATACACGACCATCGCAGGTACGTTAGTTCGAGGTAAATTGCCGTTATTTTTCTTCTGATTTTATATGTTGAGTCATCCTGAAAGACTCTTCCACAAAAATTTGCAGCCTGACAAGCTTAAATTTACAATACCTTTGTGTACTTGGTGTCTTGACTGCTTACTTTCAATCGTCTGATCGTATTAAGAATAAGCCACTTGCGAGTTAAATTTGAATAAAATTAAAAAAAAATAAAAACGCAGAAACGTTAAAATTTGAATTCTCCAGACTAAAGACACTGTTGCTATACCTCGTGATTCGGGGCAAGCTTTTGCATAGCGACCATCTTATCTGGGATGGACTGGTTCCTTTGTGCCGTTCTTATCCATTCAGAGTAGTGTATTATTTCAAGGCGTCTCTTGCCCCAAATGGATTACAGAGTGACCGCATTACGCGCAATGCACTTACATTGCCTGTATTTGTTTACATGTGCTCCCAAAATACGTCAACCATCTCTTCTTTTCAAATGTTGCAAAAGCATCGTTTTGAATCTACATGGGCCAAGATTTTTCAAAATAACAAAACGGCTTCGTGGATTTTTTGGGCTGGAATTCTTCAAGTGCCTAAATTCCCTATACCGAGGGGTGAAGTTGCCTATAGTTTTGAGTTTAGTCGGGTGCCGCGCAGGTCACGGAATTCTCCTGTAGTTTTGAATAGGATCTGGTGGTCTATGCGTTTATCTGTGGGTAGGACAGACCATCCTAAACAGCTTCGTACTGAGCATGCGCTGTTGGAACACCGAACTGGCTCCTTTACACAGTCTTAAAGCATTATATTCCGTTTCCGCGCGTGTGTGTAATGGTCCTACAGCCGCAAGTGGTAGCCAAGTTACCATTGCCAGCTCGTAAACAATACAGTTATAACAATAATGCCACAATAGTAGAGAGTGAAATCTGCTGTTATGAAACAATAGAGTACCGAAGTGTGACGTTACTGTGAACCAGAGAGTGCAGTGCAAACGAATGGAGTACGCGCGCGTGTTGGTTCACGCGCTGGTTTACGAGCTCATGCCGTTTACACACTAGATGTGCGCGTGACGTAATCACTTCGGTACTCTATACTAGATTTTTGGGCTCATTCGATCAGTAAAGACCTCAAAGTGACTCGCACATACGATGTTAACTTTGTGTGAATGTATTTTGAAGGAAATGTAGGCCTAATGTGCCCAGAACTACAACTATTGCTATATAAATATTATGTTTCCCGTACAACGCGGGCTCCAACCACTAGCTCCGAGAGTCAAAATTTTGACCATCAAAATTCCTCCCCTCAACAATCACAAAAGTGCACATAAGGGTACAGTTGTGGGAAGAATTATATTCTATTTTAAAATTATTTTTCCAAATACAATCCTTTTGTAAGGAGTGTGTTTTACAGCCCAAAAGGGCGCGATCGAGGAGGGTGTTACCTTTCATAAAGATTTTGAAAACCAATTCCCGCCCCTTAACCCTTCTTCTCTCACGTAATTGGTTTAGGGTACCCCACATGCCATTCCAATCGGGCCTCTCGTGCATCAGTCCAATTTAGCAGCTATATTAGTCGAGCACAATCTGCCCATTCTTTCTTATTAAGATTTCCCAGTCATTTGGGAATTTCATTCGTTTGAGTTGATGGTCAGGCATGTAGTGAGATACTCTGTCCTCAGCTGCGAAAGTATCTCTTGAGGATTAGTCGAGGCTTCGCGGTGGGATTTTCTTCGGCCTGGACAAACAAATCTTACATTAATTCTAGGAACGAGATTGCATTAGTTCCGGCAAGACAATCGCTGACCCTTTTTTAATTAAAAGGTTCCATTAACAGGGCTACAGTTGGATAAAGAAAATTAATCAATAAAAAAAATCTATTAGGACGGTCAAGGTTGGTTGTTTTGGTAGTGGTTATTGCTAGCTTGCACTTCAGAAAATGCAAAATTGTGCACATAATTTTATATCGGAGTGAACTGGCCAAGAACCTGCACTGTCTTTAGAACCTTTTGCGATGCATCATCATTTTGGTGGTGTCATCAGAGTAATGTATCTTGCGTCCACTCATGGATAACTCTTCACGAAAATTGGGTCAGAAAAATCGGTTTTCTCAGCAGGGTTTTGTTAAAAATTATGATTTTGTATGACAGTGTTTAAAAACGCTTCAGTTGCAAGTATTCCACGCTTTAAAATATTTTGTTTAAACTGGTGTTCGTGTTGGACAATACCGAAATGATATTGTCGATGGACACCGAGGGTGCAAAATTTACTCCACGACCTTCGCAGTGCGTTAAGGCAGTATTGCTGATTTCTCTTTCAGAATGAGAAACACCAGACGATACAAATCAGCGGCTGGCTCCGTCAGGTGAGTGGGTTCTAGGGTCTACACAACTAAACTCAGTCAAGGACCTGCCTTGCAATACGTCCCCTTAGTAAAAGGTATTCGCTTACGTGGACAAACCAAGGCAGAAAGATCAAGCAAACGGGCTGAATGATGACGAACTCAAATGTTGAGGCATCGTGGGCGTCACCCGGAAGGGGAGGGAAGCTCGAACTCAGGACGCCAACAAAACGCAGATATGAAAGGGATAGCTGTTTTCATTACACTTCTAATGAGAGGTTAAAGAGCGCTTATCATTATTCTCTAAATGTTTTGTTTCTGGCCACCTCACAGCTAGTTCATTCGCCTACAAACTCGGCTGTCCTATTTCCAATTTTGAAAAACTCGGCAAGCATGTGATGACACTCATTATCAATACAATTGTGAAGTCTCAATTTCATCCAACGCAGTGTTTTGTTTTTAATACTATTTTAAGCTCAAGGCCACACCTGTGTCAGCCCGCGTGCACAGAGCACGTCAATGGAAAAAGTAATGGCTGGCTTATCTTGAACAAAATGGGCGCCGCGCGAATACTGTAGAATCAATTTTCCCTAAAACTGGTGTCAAGATAACTGGAAGGCATTACTAAACACAGTGAGGGCTAGACGCGTGAAAACATGCACTGCAACAATATCGGAAAAAAAATGTGCGAAGGGGGCTGGACGCTGCCCTGGCTCTTTTGGGGAAAATACATTAGCAAAGACATAGGTGGTTGTGATGAAGCAATAAAAGAATTCGAAGAACACCCTTGCAATGTAATCGGGCAGATGTGTCTGGCGAACCTCAAACAGACGTAATATTCATGTTCAGAGTCATCAGAGATGTTGGGGGGTATACACAATAGTGGTATACGTTCCGTGGGAAAAAAGGGGGAAATTGACCAGTAAAACATACCCGCCCTCAATAAAACGTACTGAAACTTGCCATGCGCAGACCAGCAAGGAAAGCCACTTACTCAGTATTATTTTCATGTAAGCTGGTGTTTTTTTTTACTGCAGAGAGAGCTTGAGAAGATAGGATGCCATTTCCAACTGAATTCAACTGCTGTGTTTGACATTGGCTCATTGCTTGTACTTATTCCTGTTTCGTCAGACTTGGGAAGATGAATTTCTAAAGTGGGACCCAGCTGACTATGAAGAAGTGGACGAGCTTTACGTACACCAGTCCAAAGTCTGGCTACCAGACACGACGCTGTATAAAAAGTACGTAAGCACGACACTCTGTTCACGTATACACGTACATGCCATTTTGAAACTTTAGTTTCCTTGTTGGAACTATGCTGCCTTTTTTCCTTTTGCAAATATTTTGTTCGTTCTTAGACCAGCTGACTTTGACTCACCACCGTTAAAAAAATTGTTTCTTCCAGTGTGGACAAAGATTTCGAAAGCTACAAGGACATCTCGGTCCAAGTCTTCAGTAGCGGAGAGGTCCGCTGGGCCACCCCGGTCATCCTCAAGTGCACCTGCCTGATCGACGCCCGCCTCTTCCCCTTCGACACGCAGGTCTGCGAACTCAAGTTCTCCTCCTGGGCCTTCGACGGTTCCGAGGTGGACCTGGTCAAAGAGGAAGGGCTGGAGGCAGGCCAGGTCCACTTCGCCGACAATGGCGTGTGGCAACTGCTACGAGTGGAGGTGGTCAGGCAGGAACAGTGGTACGCCTGCTGTCCGGCGCCTTACCCAGAGGTTTCCTACTACCTGCACCTGAGGCGCCGGCCGCTGTTCCACGTCCTCAATATCCTGGTGCCGTGCGTACTACTGTCAGTCTTAAACCTGATGGTGTTCTCGCTGCCTCCGGAGTCCGGGGAGAAGATTCAGCTGGGCATGACCAATCTGTTGGCGCTGGTCTTGTTCCAGCAGCTGATCAGCGAATCCTTGCCTCCCACCTCGGACAAATCACCAGTTATTGGTAAGACTTGTTGAGAGTTCATCTTGTGAATGAACAAAGCTGATTTAAGAATTGTCCTACGTTTGTGCACAATGAGGGTGCAGACTGTACAAGGCAGCTAATCGGATTTATGTTATAAAATTTCATTTAAAAAATGGAATGACGAATAATATTGTCGTTGAATTTTTGAATCAATCTGACTGCTGACTAGATAAGATCTGCTAAAATCATAATGTTCATCTGACGCCATTTTATTGAACGAAAATACAGTTCAGGGGGAGGAGCAAACATCAGGATGCACTTGGTAATTTTACATATATTTGACGGGGGGGGGGTCGATGAGGAATTGTCGTGCCTGCATCTTGACCAAACCGTTTTCCTGTTATTGTGAACAGGTTTTTACTTTACACCAATGATCGCCATTGGCTGCAGCTCTATCGTATGCACAGTGCTCGTGCTTAGCTTGTTCTACCACGATAACTCCCGTCCCGTGCCTCGCTGGTTGCGCTACGTCGCTCTGAAGATGGCCACCGTGGTCTTCTACAGGGTCAAAGTTCAACCTCCACCACTGGATGACCGCGGCGGCACCAGCAACCCAAGCTACAGCCTAGAGGGAGAGGTCACGGGCCAGCGTTTCCAGGACTCGGATTCAGGGGTGCTGACGGCGACCTGCAGCTTCACCGATTCGTCCCGGTCCGTCAACTCCGAGGAGGCATTCGGAGCAGGCGCGGCTGATGACGGCGCCAGCTTGGATGCTGGCCAGCGCAAGGCGAACATGCGCTGCCGGGCGACCGCCTACAGCATGCACTTCACGCAAAAGGTGTACTCGGCCAACGGGGGCGAAGCCGCACCCGCGAATGAGGCAAAGGAAACAGCAGACACCCCTCAGGCAAAAGCAGAGATAGCATGCTCTGGCGGGAACCAGACTGTAGACTGGAAGGATGTGGCTTTGATTATCGACCGCGGAACCATGATATTGTCCTTGATTGTCACTTTCGCCGCGATGTTGATAACTGTCCTCTTCTTTCTTCTTCCTAATAGTCACTTGGAATAACTACTGCATGGTCCTTAAAATAAACCGCAGTCGGTATCGATCTGTGACTGTACTGGAGAAGTTACGAAGAGACAGACAGATCAGTCAAAACTATGCCGGTGTATCATAAAACTTTACCTTGGAACAAATCCGGACTTTTTTTCCCGATGTTATCACACTTCTACGTAATTTAACTGTGCCTTTCCCGACCAACATTTTCAGTGCTTGTTGTGGTCCGTATTTGTGAGTACTTGAGGTCCAAAATGCACGAGTGAAACGCAGTAAACGGCTGTAGGGAATGGACCCAAAAATGTACAAATGCATAGCCGCCTGTACACTCACTGAGACAGGATTGCATGTGATACTACTTGACGTTGTATTGTGTTAGGTGCCAGCTGTTCAGGTAACAATTCTAAAGTGATGACAGGCTAAATGTTCCTGGAGCAAACGCGCTTAGTTTAATTATTTACACGTATTCCATATTTTATAGCACGGAGTAGAATAGAAATAACGAGTTCTTAACGATCCGACACGTACTGAATTATATTTAAAATATATATCTATAAGAATCGAAATCTATACTTAGTTTAATCTTTGTTAGTGCATGCTTGCTGACAAGTAGAACTGCCTTATTATACATACTTTAGATTCAGCCCAGTTCCCCCTCAGGTTATCATTGATTTTAATGAGGAAATAAGACCACTCTGCGCTCCCCCAGTGTGAATAATTGATAAATTTATATTCGTTCATGGACTGTAGACATCAAATATTCAAAAGATGTAAATATCATAATTACATTTATCTAGTTTGACATTAGTGTGGGTACGTTTAACAACGTATTATTTATAAAAGCGTATAGGAAACTCCTTACAGGCTTGCATTAGGCTTATCTGAATTTTTGCGTGAACAAACAATGTGCGTGCAAACAATTTTCAAGAGTGAAGCTTTTAGTTCAACCAAGCATGTACATCAGAGCAACCTTTTTAATTTCTATGGTTCCCATTTCCGACTGACCCCATTTTTGGCTCCCGACCTCGAACAAAAAAGTCTTTTTTTTCTACCGACCCTGCTATAAGAAGACATTGCCTGTAAAGAAAAAGTAGGGTGTTGTCACCTGTACGAACATAGCCCTGAGAACGTTTATGTGTGATACGGTTTTACCCCAACATGCGACAGTCGCAATCCACGTTACGGCATTAACACCGAACTGACCAGTACCGTATGTACCTACCGCACTCAGTGCATCATATACAAGCATGTATGGAGCGTCAAAGGAAAAACAAAATATACATGCACATGTACACACTCCTTCCGCGAACACCATGCAGTGTCTCGACACTAATTTAAGCGAGGTATTGTGCTGTGTACCAATAAAAACATTTTCTGTACTCAGCTAGAAGCCAAAGACCATCATGGTTCTCAGTGTAAAAACAAGTGACAAGTATACATAGTGCATGTTGCCTGGTTTATTCAGTCATCTACGTATGTATGGCAGCAACATGGATTTTTATGTGGTGAAATGGGTTATAGTATATAATTATGACATGTTTCCTTTAAAAGCAGTCGGCTCAAACTGCCCCTTTAACGTAAGTTGTTTACAACGTACAAATCACAACGGGCGTGGTAGTTGTCCTCCATTAAACAAAATCTAGGTAACGCGTATTTGCATGTCGTAACTCACTCATTTGTTTAATTTACCCCACTCAGTGACATGGGATTAAAATAAAAACGTTGGGAGGAAACCTAGTTGGAACCGAAGGTAAATGGGTATTTGGCGGCAGCGGAGATGGCCCATGGATATAAAGTTGACTGAGTCATACGGTCTCTCTGTTTGGCCAGAGACCCGTGAGAACAAGAGCTCGCGGTGAGAAACAATTTCAATTCAATTTTGCTCTAAACTTAATCAGGACCCTGATCTACATGCTTGTGACTCGTCTGTGGAGCGATTACAGAAAGTTCAACTTGACTGAGGAAGTTGCTTGAGAACTGAATCTAGTTCTGGGAAAGACATTTTGTGAACTGACTCTACAGTTCAGTATTCAAGTTTTCTATCAGCTGACGCCCGTCATTGTTTCATCTATTACCGGCCGTATGGTAGGGGTGAATTCACCCCCGCGTTCCGGCTGATTCCTACCGTCAAGGAACTGTTTTCACTATCCATGAAGTCTTCCTTCGTTGCGGAGCCTGCCAAGTCGTCAACTGTGGGATCCTTAATGTGGTATAATATTTTTCTTACTTGTACACTTGCACAGCTTAACATTGATAACGTTTGGTTAAACCCTATCGATAAAAGAAGTGTTTTCTCCTTAAATATTGAATCTTATTGAGATCAATTACAGCGCTAGACTAGAATAACAGATATTATGTAAGTACAAATCTCACTTATACAGCACAGCGAAAAAGTCTTTTCTCTTATTAACAACGAATAAGTATAAAATGATGTTTGACCTATAAGGGTTTTTGTTTCACAGAAAGTTGCATCGTGAAGGATTTCTGGGTTTATTTCACAAAAAGTTGCATTGTGAAGGATTTCAAAGTTTGATACACAAATCAGGAGCTTTAAGTTCCCGCTACTTTTTGGGTTGTGCCCATAAACGCACAAAGAAAAGATACCTTGAGCGCACCCAGCAGAATTTAACCGAAGACTGTTTGCATCACAGAACCGAAAAGAAATTGGCAAAGATATATACATAGGAACGGTTTAAGGTTATATGGAATGGAGATAAGTAAGAAACAAGACAACAGTACAAGTTATTGAACTCAGAGTTATAATTAACGATAAAATTAGTACTGTCCGGTCAAGCACCAACGCCACCTCCTGCCAGGTGTGACGGACACCTGACTGTGATGCTCGAGTCTGCTGCGGCTCGTATGTAGTCTCCGCCTTGCCGTCGAACATGCGTTGCCTGGCTTTCATAACGGGAGAATCCAGTGTCTTGGAGTGGGCCGCTGCGAACACCCGCCTGGCGGAGTCATGGACGGCGCTGTCCCAATCCCTGACCCCACGGTAGCGCGACTTTACGGGCGGGGCTCCAACACCATTCTCGGTTCTTAGTCGAACTGAGTCGACCGGCCTGCAGATCCTGGAATCCAGTCTCTCCAGCTGGTGGCTGGGGGATGCTATGCCTCCCTTTCGGGATTTAGCGCCATTCGGAGAGATGTTGCCCAAGCTGCGACGACATACCAGCTTTGATAGAACTGTGAACACGAAGTACTCAACCCCGCGGGGAATTGGTTGACTACTGTCGCGGTAATACAGCCTAATTACAATCACGGTGCACACGACAGAAGTGCAGGCAAGAACTATCATCGGAGTAAAGTAATAGCCTACAGACGAAAAGGACAAAGGAGTTATACCTAGGATTAATTCATGTTATACCGTTCAGTAGTATATAGCGCTTTCTGCGGCTGGTTTTCTCTACAACTTCCCCAATTCTTCCCCCTTTGTATAAGGAGTCAGAGGACGAGGCGCAAAAATAGTACTAGATTACCTGAGAAAATGAAACTGTGAACTAAATTGCAAGAACAAGCGCGGTTTTTAGAGCAAAATTTGGTGTGGCTCTCTAGTTGTGTTAGACAGGTGTATTTAAATGGTTCATGTAAAAGCGCTGGGCTTTTTTTCAACCCAACGTTGGATACCAGGTGAATTGCTGAACTGCTGGGCAACAAGATCGATACTCTGGGTAAAAGGTGGTAGTACAAATAACATATTCTATTATAGTTGGGTAAAATGAGACACGTTTGCCCACATCAACGCGGTTGAGTGATCTGTTTGCCCAACAGTTACTCAATTCAACTAACGAAGGGTAAAAATAGCCCAGCGTTTTTTACAGTGTGTAACGGTATATACATTACTGCAACCCTTGAAACTATACCTTTGTGTTCTTAAAATTATTGACCTCGTTTCAATTTTTGTTTTGCCATTTGGAAAGGTATATTTGCGTCTTTTTATGCTAAAGAGTATTTCCATATTCATGAGGGAAACCGTGACGCCACCCAAGGGAGAAAACCTTGGTGACGCATCGATTTGTGCGAACACCCGCCTGGCGGAGTCATGGACGGCGCTGTCCCAATCCCTGACCCGACGGTAACGCGACTTTACCGGTAGCGCGACTTTACCTTAGGTCGGGCGCAGTCAAAATTAAGGCACCCAGAACTAACAACGCACTGTCCGTCCACAGGGACTTTATGCCTATGGTTTCCCCTCACTAACGTCAAGGCAACAGCACCCTCAGTTGTCCAGAGAAACCTGAACAAGTTTTAATGTTTGAAAGTGCACTTTTCAATACATATAATTCCAAAAAGGATGTCAAATAGTTGCATCGAGGAAAAGTACATTGTGTTCGAGAAAAAGCCATGGCAAGGACACATGAAAATAAAGTGCATTTCAAGCGTTCACTCACCAATTATCGGTCTGTTGTACGCTGTCGGCGGAAGGCTACCGCTGATCAACTGGTTGAACACGATCAACGAAAGCAGGTTGGTCACCCCTAGTGATATCTTCTCCCCTGACTCTGGGGGCAGGACAAACACCATCAGGTTCAGAAATGAGAAGAGGACACACGGTACAATAATCTGTAGCAGGTAGAATAAAGGTTTGCGCCGCAGGTGGATGAAGTACGACAACTCCACGTAACTCTCCCCAAAGTAGTAACTCTCTCTCTGTTTGACGACCACGTCTAGCAGCTCCCATACCCCGACATCGGAGTAGAAATTCTTCCGTTCGTCTGTCATGTTGGTGAGATTAAGCTGGTTTGCGTTGAACGCCCACGATGTAAAGCGCACCTCGCAGACCTGGGTGTCGAAGGGGAAGAGAAGGGCGTCGATCACGCAGGTGCACTTGAGGATGGCCGGGGCAGCCCAGGTAACCATCCCGTTGCTTTCGACCTTGACGGGGATGTCCTTATAACTCTCGAAATCGTGGTCAGCACTGCATGGTGTGTACAAAAAGGACCCATTTCTGACTATTAAAGAAAAAAAGACCAAGAGTAGAATTACACCTAGGTTATAAGCTGTGCTACAGTCGCGCCGAACTTAATCAAAATGAGTGTAACAATAGCACAGCAATGGTGCGGCACTTGCGCCAATGCCGAAGTTACTAGAGCAGTGTCGTGCCACTGCCATTTGGAGCACCAAAAGCGCGGCGGACCCTGCCAACCTAAAGGGCTTGCCCCGCCGAATGCAATTTCGTAAGCCGACTTGGCTCTATAAGCCAGGCTACTGACTTGCCGAACTTAACAAATATACTAGTTGGACACAGCAGTAGCACGGTACATAGCCCAGGGCTACGGTAAGTCTCTGTAATAGACATCTGCACACCAGACTATGCAGGCTCAGCCTTTGACCCTGCATTGTACTTTGACTGGTTTACTGGCATGACCACTAGTTTAGCAATATGCAAACATATCTCCCGGAAAAGGAACTAAAAAATTAGAACATTTAAAAGATTTTTTTAAGCAAGAGAAATGCAAAAAAAAATGAAAAGGGATGAAAATAACCAATTTACCTGAAAAACCCTCAAAACTTGTGAGCTGACCCTAACTATAGGCCTATGTACGCTGATGCATGAAAGGCAACGGTGAAAAAAAGATCCACATGATCCTCAGGCACAGTGGCATAACCACAACGGGGTAGGGGAATGTGCCCCCATACCCCCAGGGTACCCTTGCCCTATTTGAAATGTGCACAGCTTGTTAGTCTAGTTGCCAGACCCGATACATCTGACTATCTGTTTCGATTCAAGGGTAGGTTATCACCCAAGTCACGTGACAAAAAACGCAGGAATTCCGAAAACATCCCGTATATTCCGACCTCGTTGTCGTCAACATTCGGCTGGAAGTGTTGCTGGTCGGACATTTTCAGCGGTTATTTGTACAGATCAGAGGATGCATAATAAGTAAAATACGTTTAAAAAGTAGTGTCCTTGTCATAAATAGAGTAGTAATGGCGGTGGACCTTTGAATTCTCGAGTTTACGCTTATAGTGAAGCTAACGTTGCTTTGTTTTGTATTCAAAGACAACATCGTGCCGAAACTACCGACAGAACTGAACAACGCATTGCAACACGTCTAGGTGTTTTTGTATGTCTTACGATTTAACAAAAATCGTAAGCATCTTGTGCCTTTACAATGTTATCTAAAGTAATCCCGATAACGAAAAAAATGAAATGAAATAGCTTACAACAAAGACGGGGTTTCCCTGGTAACCAATGACATCTTGCACCATAAACTGTATTTCAATCGTGGGCGATACCTGGCCTAAGATTTTATAAAGAGTCTGCAGTAATCCTCAGCTCAGGGAACCAGACTAACTTATTTACAAGTCCCAGTCCATCGGCTTTAGGTGTCCCCGAAACAATAAAAATGTACACACCCTGCATGACCTCCTAGAAATATCTACTTCGTTACGCCAATCATTAGGCATTCTTTTTGCTTGCTCATTTCCTTTCAGATCGCCGAAAAAAGCTTGTCATAGTGGAACAGATCATACCTTCATTCTGTGACCGAGTGAAATTATTCCTACCATTAACTCACAAACATGAATTACTCGAACACAAACCGTATTGATTTTTTAAAAAGTGCAGGTCATAGGGGAAAAGGATTAATCATACATGACTGTAATGGACTAGGATAATTACTTTTTATGGATTGGCAGTAGATGCAGGAAACGTTGTGGACGAAAATGCGTTGCTGTTTTGACACTAATTTTGTCTGGGATGCAAAGTTCTGTTTAGGGGCAGTTTGTAAAATCATTTTTCGCCGTTAACGACAAATATAAGGAAGCTGTTATTTGAGATTCTAGCTGCCATGTTACTTGAGACTGGAAGACGAATCTTGTTAAATAACTAACGATATTCAAACTCTGACGCTTTAAACTTGACCGTAAAATTTAAAGGGAAAGATACTCTGATTATCTGTAAAGGTGTTCGTGTGAGGTCAGCATGCCAGAGGTGGCCTGGCGCGAGGTTTGCATCAACACTATATTGTTAACGACATAGTAGAAAATGGATCCAACTTTGCTCACATGACACAACAAATAAGGCCGCATCCGAATTGCTTGGCTGCGGCTAGAAATCACACGCGAGTCTATGGTTGTGGCCGAGCCACAGCCAAGTGATTCGGACACGGCTTATCACTATAAAGTCAGATATATTTTTGGAATGTATCAGACTGCCATCTGCCAAACTCTCTTATTTGTGCGTCGGAACATCCGCGCACGAACTGCTGCATGGTAGCCTGCCCTCAAGCGGAAGTTCTACCCATGAACTCGTTCATTTTGACAATATAGATACCAAGGCACGCAGTGCCCAACAAACTAGTGAGCAGGTTTCATGAGATTTCCTCCCCTTGAGGTCTGGGTAATGATGTATATCGGTATGTAATTATATTTGGCAGGTAGAATGACAGTTATGTACTGCATCTATGATCGGGAAGAGCTCTCTTTTATGCCCTTGCTAAGCCAATGTTCCGGTCACTTGCTACGGAACCATTCACAAGCCAATACTTCCCAATAGTGGCCGTTGAGTTGATGTTCAGCCCTTCTTTTGTTCACAAAGCATTAACGATCATTTGCATAGACGACCAACATTTCCAGAAATTTCAACCTTGACTGGAAACAATGTTTGCCTAATAATGCAGATTTTGCAGATTTTTTACCACTTTGTGAGATTACATTCTTTTACTTTTGCTTAACTAGTGCTTGGCAAAACTTTCCTCGTTACGTGGGTCAAGGAAAGGCCATATCAGTGCATGACTTTTGTCAGAGGTCATTGTCCCGAGAGAAAAACCCTACTATTATAGTGGTGCAATACCAACACCCTAACTTTCAAATCAACCTTCGCTTCGGAATCTACACGAACTCGGTGAGCGAGCTAAGTAATATCTACTTTTAGGCTAATTAATCGTCACAAGAAAGCACGGTCAGCGATCTCTACCACACATTCAACATTTTTATAGCAACCCATAAATGTACACAAAGCACTTTAAGGGTGACTTCGCTTTAGAGACCTCTGATTCATGCCCAAAAGCAGATTTTTATCATAAAAAGAGGCATCAAATTTACCTTTTATATAGGGTAATATCCGGCAGCCATATCATATACTTGTGCACGTAGATACGACCGACTCCACCATAATCATTCGGGTTCCACCTCATGTACTCATCAGTCCATCTCTGCAGAGATGTTGACATTATCAAAGAGTCAAAATCATTTCTATTTATCGCAGCTGTACTATAGAACTTGGAAATGCAGACGTGAGTTATCATTTTGCCTTAAGCTTTGTTTTAGTAAATTAAGATTAAAAATGACAACTTTTAAGCTACCAAGTTATTTCTACTCGAAATAAATGATTGAAAGGAAGGAAAAAGACTGCATACAATGGAACACTGGCTGTCAGCATAGGCGTCAAAATCATTGTTTGTGCTAACGTGTGCTGTAAGCACAGACCTGTGTTGGTGCTGTGAACACAGACCACGGATTAGACCGTTCTCATTTTGCCTACAATTTGTATGGGCGGCCAAGGTTTTGCAGAAAAATCATCCTTTGGGTGTTTTTAATTCTACCTCCAATTCCTATAAAATGTTAATTTTCCCTGTTAGTTTTAAACAGGGCTGTATATTCATGTTGTTATTAGTATTCGGTAATACGCGCATTATCTGCTGTTCTGATAACTGTGTGAGATTTGAAAGGCATTGTGAACTATTATTTGACCTTTATACCCGAAGGCCAGCTAAACAACCGCGACGTAACAATAGCAGATCCTGTTCGTTGGTTACACAGCAAAACCCAAGGAGAGTTTTAAAACAATAGCGGCTTTAGCGGCTATACATTACCTGCGTTATCCAAGCACTTATCTCAATCGTCTGGTGCCGTTCATTCTGCAGGAAATATTAAGAAGAAGATATCAGCACCAATCTCCGCACGTATCTTTAGCGAGGGGGCATTTTGGTGTGAAGACTGGTTCTCTTTGGAGAATTCAATAAAGGCTAAATCCCAATAGGTCTCAGGGAAAACAATTACACTCCTTGAAAGTATTGCCTTTCTCAGACATAAGGATAAATTGCAAAGAGAGGAAGACAATCATGAAGGCCGATTCCCACTGCCGGCCGGCGAAAGTGAACACGAACGCGAATTTGTGACGTCAAATGAAACATTCACGTTGCGAATGTATGGTCATTATATAAAGCTAGGAAGTGGGAGCTGGTGGCAGTCAAGCAGGGCCAGAAGAAGTCGATTTTCCAACTCTTTTGTTCCTCACTCTATCTGGCTTATGAATGATGTAAAGATATAGAGTTCTGTTTTGTTGTGCGGGGAGTTGTTCGGTTTGTTACGCTGTATTTAAACCAAATGAAGATTACTTATAACAACGTATGACCTCACAGATAAATCAGGTCCCTTGTAAAGTTGTTTACTTTTCTCTTCGTATTTAGTTGTGTTGTTGTACTTCATGTATATTTGCATGCGAACAATTACATGGAATTACAACTTCAACGAAATGTCGCAGCAAACTTATCGTGACGTCAAATTCGTTTCGCTTTTCATTCGCCCTGAATTATGTACCGGCCTTTAAGTAACCAAAACATCGTGTTACCTGTGGTCGATATAGGCAGGATAAAAGTCGGTTCACACTTCAGGCCAAGTCAGTTCAGAATTTGACGTCACTGCACGTTTGCAGCAAAATTTGCATGATATGAAATGCGTTCAACTCTTCCGAATTTCGCAACACGAATATTGATCGAATATCACAACACTGAGTTTACTTTCGAGCCAAATAAAATCAGGGCTTAAGATATGGCATCTCTGAGTGTATGGATTCTGTCGGGGCAGAGTGCTCAACACCTTTATATATGCGCCCTGCAATTCTAATCCCAATTTTAAAATTTTTTTGCATTTCTTACTCAAAAGGCATTGATAAATAGGAATAAATATGCCCTGCAGCTCCGGTGTTGGTCGCGTCCATTCTCTTCAGCCGGTTGTAAACGAACAACTGGCCAATACATATTTATAGCAATAGGCCCCATAGAGAAACTTAACTGAAAGAAAACACCTACTGACCAGCTCGATGACTTGACTGAGTACGAAGACTAGTTCTACTGTCACTGGATGAGACAAGTTGTAGACAGGTCGCATAGAGGTGTAACCATAGTTGGCAAGCAGATCCTTCAGAAGACGGTCCTGATTGCTTAGTTCGCGACTTGACGCTACAGGGAAAGGATATTTGAAAACATTAGGCCTATAACTTACGAAATAAAGATGCTTACGAAATATTTACGATAAAGTACAAATTAAAACAACTATTAATTAAACGTTCTTACAATATACATGTATAAAGAGAATGTACTTCGCCATCCAGGAAAAATCTGTAAAAAACATACCTAAGTAATGAAAGTATTTACGTAAACAATCACATGGTTACAAACAACGAATGAAATCCAAAGTTATATTTGCAAATACCAAAATTGACAACATAATGGATGCTCTTGACAAGAAGGTATTGCAATGTTAAGGATACTGAAGATCGCGCCTTGGGATTTTGTTGAAATTAAGAAAAACAAAAAATTCGGATTAGCTACGAAATTAATGAAATTCTAATAGGTGAAGTTTTAATAAGTGGAAGTAGAAATTAATCGATACCCCATTAAAAAACAGCCAATTTTCAAATTCGGTCGAATTACAAAAATTATAGTCCAGAATGTATCAAACCTTGAATTCTCTTTTTCTGCCATGGAAAGTTTTCAAAACAAGTCTAATTCGCACAAAGTGATGAAGCCATCTTAGGCGCAATGATACTGGAAAGCAAGACTGTTGATGTACATTTGGATTTGAATCAATGAGATAACACTTACCGCATTTTGTTGCCATCATGAACGATGTAAAGACGAGAGTAGTCCACATCAACCCCATTGCTGTCTCACTATAAACCCCTGATGTCATGCAATCAGTATCGCACAAACTGAAGGGCAAACATGTCACAATCTTACACCATCATCCCAGCTAGTTTTATTTTTTTTGCAAAAGATTCGGTGTGGGGAAGACGTCAACATATTCATGCTCAGCGAGAGCAGATTTTCGTTTCACATTGTAGATATAGGTACCGTGTTACAGTATGCTGTGTTGTCCCAGTACGCCCAAACAAAATGCAAAATGTACTGCGGTAACCAACGGGACCAAGTCGTAATTGGTTGGTCCGTGTAGTGAGGAGTCGCTTACCGACATCGGTGTGCACAAAGCATGAGCTTGCACGTAGAAATAGAATCCGTACGGTCAAACTGACTTGCGAAATGGGAGGATACAGTGTGGCATCACAGTAGAGATGCAACCGCATTATGCTGACTTTGCGATGCATTTTATAGCTGCCAATCATTATTAATTTCTGTGCGATATATGGTAATTACTTGGATGAGAATTATCGCAGTAACAATTCAGTTTGAAAAAAAAAACGACCTACCTGATGCAGCATGATCGGTAGACAGTTTTCCATTTTGTTGTATAAAAGTCCATTAAGCTCAATAACGTGAGAAGACTCGGATGTTTTCAGAATTTCATCGAATTTCAGTTGATAAAGAATCGAAAGAAACTCGTCCTTCATGAACGACATCTCCCATCATTTCCTCTCTCGGATACTAATTAACTCTCGTGAGGTAAGTCTAAACCCAAACAAGGCCGTTTAATGGATAGACAAATGCAGTAGTAAGTTGTTAATCATGTTCCCTATTCTCTGTGGAGCAGGAATCATTCCCGAGGGGGCCTATGCCCAGCGTTCCCGTGGCTCAACCACGCCTCTGATTCGCTAAACCTTGCCCGAGTGATTTTAAAATGCCAATTACACACCGGGTATTAATTTCAAGAGAAAAGTGCATTACCAATGTTACTTAGGAGCTTTGCATTGTAAGGCCGGGCGCTGGGTCCACGTAGCATCTACAAGGCTGCATCAATCACTTCAGTTCTTAAAGATCATTCCATGGATGTTCTAAATTCGCTTTTGAGTCGAATAAAATCTGGGCTTTAGAAATGGCACATATAAGAGTTTTTGAATTCCATCGGAGCAGAGCTCTTAACACTCCTGCGTCAAAGACTGAAAGGTCATCCTATTGGTATTCTGTTATCGACTCGTGATCACGACTGCTACTTAAGGTGACAAAACATTCGGCACTATGAGCATAACGTCGCTTTTATGCCCAACCATTTTTGATACTATTTTTGGGCTACTCCTTTCTTTGATATTTCATTCAAGTAATCATTAAAAGAAAAAATCCCATTCCTCAAAGAGCGGAAAATTGACAAAATTTTGTTACGAAAATAAGCTGTGCACACATTCCAGGTTTTCAGTCAGCATCAAAGGCATCGCGCAGGCCGGCAGGGTCCCAGCATATGCTGACTAACTTCAGTATATTATATATCACTGGTCAGGCCAGCAGGGTCCCAGCATATGCCGACTGACTTCAGTTTATTATATATCACTGGTCGGGCTAGCAGGGTCCCAGCATATGCCGACTTGAGTATATTGTGTACCACTGGTGGTCCCCTGGCCTTAAATTGCATTTTCGGGCTTATCCACGACAAAGTTTGGGGGCAAATGTTTGTGGACTGGGCCAAAATTTGGGCATTTCTGTTATATCCTGCACGGTCCTTCAAAGGGGTGAAAGTAAATTTTGGGGGCTTTTGATACCCGTAG
>NW_019091534.1:560108-577588 GCF_001949145.1 Acanthaster planci | reverse complement strand
TATACACTTTCTGTCACAATACTAAGGATGCACTCATGCACACCCATGCATTCCTCTACAAGGCCGAAGGCTAAACAAAGGAAAGAAATTTGGTTAAACTAGGGCGACAGCTACCATGGTCCTAAAAGAGAAGAAACCAGGGAAAAAGAAAATAGTTCATCAGATTCAGCTGCGACACACAGATCTGATCAAGTATTCCTTTTTCAACATAACAGATATCGACTTGAAACATCCGGAGGAAATTCTTGCCCAAGCTGGCAATTAGCATACTTCAAATCCTTATTGACCACATTCATGAAATAACCATATATAGAACATTCCATCGTTGCGCCTAAGCCAACCTTTGCTTCTGCAACGTAGAACCATAAAAGCGATGAAACGCAAGTAGTTACAGCGAAGTCCCTACCAACCGTAATCTGATAATTAACTGCTCCGGTCGGCTCCATAGACAAAGCGCGGTTACCGGCCCCAGTTTTGAAGACCCTAGACTTCCTACACAGTGATTGCCACCGCCGGGTGGCAATCACTGTGCTTACCCACAGACTCGCCATGTTTCGCTGCGGCATACTGGAGTAAATGAACATGGAAAAGATGCACGAAGAAGATGCGTAGTTCTCTTCTGCAGTCCTCAGGAGTCAGCGAGTGATCCCCACAGATGCGCTGGAAAATTATGAATCGGGTGGTTATTTGGCAAAAAGTCGGAGGTTTTTAAAGTCACTTATGACATTTTGCGGTTCTGGCAGTAGAGAAGAGATACCCAAATATGAACTGTAATATTTATATCACAAGTCGCAATCCTAGTGGTTCTTACAGTTAAAAGAAGGTGGAAACATGCCGCAGGGATGCATTTGACAACGTGGTTAGCTTTCATGCCGAAACAGTTACGGACAATAACAGAAAGGACAACGATTTTTTTTAAATTTTCCTCTGGACGAGCTACATTCTTTCAGTTTTCTTGTGCGTATTTTTGGAGAGCTTGTATTTGTTAGTAATTCTGTTTATTGTTAGGGGAGACGCTTTGTTGATGTAGACGTAATCAGACTTTCATTGTCATTGGAATATCAGAACTATTGCTAAAATTATCGAAATTTAAGTCTCCGACGACGGTGGTCTCCGTCTCGAGGCGGCTATGTTGAACATGCGGAAGTGCATGATATGGATACGCATGCGCGGTACCGGCAATCCTATGCAAATGCAACTCTGAGCATTCCAAATCACAACCCGCAAGTGGCGCGTACTTTGTTTTGTCCTTGCAGCACGTGCAGTGCTAGCGGTGGCCATCATTGGGTGCGTTCGATTAACTTACACGAGAGCGTTCGTTTAGCCATCACGCGATCCTCGTGCCTGCCCTGGTGTCAGCCACTACTACCCCGGCTGGTGAGCGGGTCTCTGGAGGCTGCCCGAGTGTAATGACGTCACAGAAGGACTGTTCGTGCATGGACGTACACGATGGAATGTGGCGGGAACTTGACCTTTTTCCCAGAATGCCTTGGCGAGTACACTGCAGCGTTCGATTACCCTCATTTCGAGGCTTCCCTTGAGTGTAACACTGCGGTATTCAGGGAAGCTAATCGAACGCATCCATTGACCCTTTTGATTTCTGTATGTGCTTACTCCTTGTGTATAATAGTGTGACGCGACAGAGGGTGCTATGCATAGCGCACAGCGGAAATTATAGATGGCGCGCTGCCCAGCAACAGAGCGGCAGATGTCAGGCGCGCATAACTGTGTGTTTAGCGAGCGCGTCGCAAAGGCTCCGCCTTGTGCGTAGTGCGATAGGGCAGCGAAAGTCATTGCTTGGTCACGTGAGTGCGTACGTGGGCGTGGTCACAGTAGCGCGAAAGCTATATAATGCGCGACGGGAGATGTTACGGGGGATCTTGTATTGGGTTCCTTCGACAAAAACTTGAACTGTGGTTAGAGCAGAGCATGGAGGAAGGAGGGGATGAGGGGAGCAACTGAGCGGGCGTACACGTAAGACCCTCGTACTTTGGGTCGTTATTGTGGGTAATTCCCAGTCCGAGTGGTGCATGTGTCGTTGAGGGGCTTGGGGGTTAATTAAGGGGCTATTTCAGGTGGTGCGGTAAGAGTTCCTCGTGGGAGCTTACGGTCGATTAAAGGGTTGATTGCCATCTTGCGGCGCAAGTTGTGAGTGGTGTATTAGCCCTGAGATAGCCCTATTGAAATATTCAGGTCCAAGTGGCAATGGATGTACTCGGGTTATCGTGGGGCTCATTGCTCCGAACAAGGTCTAGTCACACATCAGAGCGCCCTCTGCTGGTGCGTTGCGTTTGGCCGTCAAAATCGCCCTGGGAGCGGTTTTGACAGATACGCAACACTTGTGTTGACGCGCATACGGAAAAGCGCCTTTATGCTTTAACCAGTCGGTCATGATTTTTGTCAATAACTGGGTCCGTTAACCAGAGTTGACATGGGTATAAAATAATACTGCATGTGCGATTATGAGTGTCACAGCACATATTTGAAGTAGACATTTTGTATGTGCCAATTTTCTGTCAAATGATTTTGTGAATTATGGACGCACGCGATTATGGCCCCCGTGTTAATTAAGTATTTTGCTCCCCTTGTATTTTTGGTTTAGTCTGCCCCCTCATCCATCACACCCCTTGCCCGGCCAGGCATGCAGTAGATGCATTGTTAGCCCATGTAAATCAATATTGTTAAACCCTTATCTTTGACACTTAAAATTACACTGTGCATAGTCTGCTGTGTGCTGTACTAAAAATAAGATCTCTGTGGAAGTCTGTGCAGGTTTTGCCTGGGCGTGGCAAGGGAAGGCCCAGATGTCACGACCTTGTAAGTTGTATGAGACAACTTAGTCCAACTCCCCAGGGTAGAGTTATGGTGCTTTAGCCATAAACTACCCCACACCTGAGACTATCACCAAACTCCACCTTTTTTAGTTTTCATAGGTCGAGTTCAGGCGGTCCGTTCTTCACACAGATTTCGTGTTCTCGCGCTCGAACGGCAGAAACAAGATCCAAGAACACTGTTCTCGGAACAGGTTCACACACCACCTCCTCGTCAGGATTTCACACGAACACACGGAAAAGCTCGTGGGATTTGATTTTTGAACAGCCGCAAAAAGTACCAATATGGCTTTACAAAGCCGACGACAATGGAAAATTTTGACAGAAATTAATTTTTTTAAATGGAAAAGAAGTTAGCCCAGTTATCCAACATTAACTACCGAAGAATGCACAAAGACGCTGCCATGTTGCATGTTGCTTGCCACAAATAACTACTAGCGTTAATAACCGGTTGTACATTCCCGGCGTTCGAGCGACCGACCCACGAACAACAAATCGAGCTGTTCGTAACAAACGAGAACAAGCCGCCCGAACTCAGCCATAATTAACTTGAAGCTTGCATTATTTTGTCATAACTTTTCACACAATCCATGTGATCTATTTATTAAAATTGTAGTCCAGTTGCCCGTACGATTAGAAGTACAGGTGGTAATGACAAATTTGTAGTATGCGCGGGGTTGCGCTGCTGGGTGCCCAGCTTGAAATGCACGTAGTCAACATGTCAGACTTGACAACCGGGTCTGGTCTTACACCAGAATAATACTCAAGAGAAGCAGGCGTCCAGTAGCTGCAGATGTACTGATTTATTGTAATTCAGATTTGATTTGAATCACATTGATAATCATTCCCGCAGTCGCAGGGGAGGAGGTAGCCCCACAAATAGGGCTGTAGTGGCTCTCTTTTACAATCTGTCTCTTATCTGTCGCCACCACAGCCCTACTTCAAGGCATGTCTTAAATGCCTGAAATCCAAACTGCAGGATTGTCACAAACTTTGAATCCTAATATCTTCCGAAATGAGAATGACTCGACAATTTTACTTACACCGGCGTATTTTTCAGAGTTTGGACTTTCATACAAGCACCCTAAAGCTTTCCCAAATTGCAAATTTTCCGTTGTATGGCGCCTCGAAAAATCCGGCCTGTACTGTTAACTGCCGACCACGGGCGGCGCCATTTTTTGAAGTTTCACTGAATGATATTTGGGAAACTGAAGAAGCAATAATTTAGTGATCTATGCACGTTTTATCGTGATATAAAGTAGCATATGATTTCAAATGCATGTACTATCTGCCAGTTATGTAAACTGGTTAATTCATGTCTTTTATTCATAAATGATACATCAACAACTACGAATAAGACACGGAGGGAACCAAGACATTATGAACATGAAGACCAATCAAAGGAAAAGTCTTAATGTTGATGAAGTCTTAAAAAGTCTTAATGTTGATAAAATAGATTGAACCGTTAACAAATGGTTAAAACAAATTAATAAAATAAATTGAACCATTAATAAATGTGGTCTGATTATTATCTAACGAATCAATTAACAAACACTTCAAATTAAGCCAAATTGAAAGGATACAAAGAAAATGAGAAAGAAAACAAATCAGCGGAAGCGTATTCTGCCCTGGTCAAGGGAATAATGTCAAGAAAAGTGTCGATCATGAAAGTAGATCCAGACAGGGCCGTATTTTGAGTAGAAGATGACAAAAGATGAGACCTGTGCTGTTTTACGACAGGTGAGTGGTGAGTTTTCCCAACCTTTTCTAGAGTGAATATACGTGTTGTCGTTTTTGTCATTGAAACTTCTACTTCCTATTACCAAGGCAGTAAGTTTGGTGTTGAAGCTTAGCTCACACAAATCTTGTGATAGGTTGGCATACTCTTGAATTTTATAGTCGTAGTTTTTAGTTACGTTAGTTTCAAATGGAACTGTCACTTAAATGACGGTGATGTCTTTGTTGAGTGTATCTTTTATGGCAATGTCTGGCTTGAGTGTGGTTGGTAGAATGGATAGTGGGATTGTATTGTCCTCAGAAGAATGTCTACCTTCAAGATCAGCAAAGAGTTTCCGGTTAGAGCAATTATTGTGCATTTTATCAGGGGATTTACAGATTTTTGGCAGAACACTGTTGTGATCATAGGAGTAATGACCTTGATTGAGCATTACAATGTTTCACTGGACGCGCAGAGTGCACACCCGGGGTCAACTGACTTTCCCCACAGGCAGAGATTAGCGTTGACTGGTAGAGGGTATCTATAAGTGCATTAAGTCAGAAGTGAAGAACTTTGATTGTACACGTAGGGGAGAGTGGGGCAAGTGGGTCATCGGGGCAACTGGACTACTCTAAGGCCAAAAACAATTAAAAGGTTTTGAAATTGAGCAGTTGCGTTTGAACAATAATATTTATTTTTATCAGACGTTAAGCTGAACATAAATTGAGGCCCATGGGAGAAATATAAATCAACTTGAAAAATAAACTTCAAATTATGATTTAGGATAATACAAATGCGAAAACCAAACAACTTAACTTGCTTAACATTCCAAAAACGAAATTGTATGACAGGAGGAAAGGTAAGGGATTTTTCTAATTAATTTGTTCCATTGAAATCTGGTGCTTCTGAGATAATTACAATCGCCAATTTTAGTGTTTTAATATCAAGTTACTCATGCCAACATTCATTTCGTATTCTTTTGGTGGCACGTTTTAAAGTTTTATGATGTGGTCCACTTGCCCAGGGTGTGGGGCTAGTGGTCCACTTTTGGATGAATATTAAATGATCTATACTTATATATACTAATATTCATAAGTTTTTAATAATGTAATTGATTTCAACCGTTTGTAATAACAAACAAGTGTTTTGGTCATATATTAAGAGTAGTTTTATCCTTTTCCTGGATTACTGAATATAGTTAGAATCAAGAATGAGCTTAAGTGGTCCAATAGCGCCAACGTCCCCTACATCATTGATTTCCACATAATGTTGGATTTTTCAGCTTCCATTAGTTCCAAGAGGCGACCTTGTTTAGCAAGGGATTTCATTTTATTATACCATGTATCAGCCATTTCCTTAGAAACGGATGGTTTGATGACTTTGAGATTGCGTAATCTGTGATATCATGATTTTGGTCTGTTCTGACTTCATGCAAAAATTAATTTTTATACTACCAATTATTCCAAAAGCCTTTTGATGCTATAAATTGCATACAAGTCGATCCGTCCACCAAAGTGATTCATAATCTGAATCTTAGCCCTAATGAGTACCTTTACGCTTTTTAAACTTGGTATATCCTTGTGTGTAAAATGTAGACAAAAAGAACACTTTTGCATAGGCCTACATGTACAGCACAACCAACATTGTAAAGTTTGATTTGATGTTGAGATAGGTCTGCTTATCATTAGGCAATCCTTGCATTCTACATAAAAATTCAGTAGCAATATTGCTAATGTGCAACAAAATTCCTTACAATTTTGAAGTTTGAAATGCAATAAACAATTGCTGCATGCCTAAAACAGTTGAAGAAATTAAAGAATTCGGTTATGGCCATTAAACCATAAGGAAAGGTCCATCTAAACAAATGTCATTTCCAAGGGTTATTTATGGAAACAGTCTTGCTTAATTTTGAAAAGTGCTGTTGATAGGTCTATGTTAACCTAACAAGCTGTGTAGAATAACAAGTAAAAGCTTAACCATAAAATCTCTACTGCAGTAAATATACTATTTATTAAGTAATTTTTCCTTTATCCTTTTGCAAAATGCCACTATAAGTAATCCATTAAATGTAAAGGTTCTGACATTTGACCTTTAATACGCAGTTGATCAGCCATGGTCGATTGTTTAAATCACTGTTTCATGAACATCTTGAACAGATCCTTGATTCTGAAGAGGTAAAAAGGGGAAAAAAAGTAACAATTGGAAAAGTTATTGAACCAAGAAAACTGTAATAGGAGTAGAATTGCTTGATTCAAGGACTTTCAAGGTAGAGAAATCCCACTTTCATGGACCAAAATCCAGCAACCATTGATGGTTTATTAGAGATTTGTTTATGAGTCAATTGGTATTAGATCATTTTATCTGTACTAGTTAAAAGTAACATGGCTGGCTTATTATTGCTGGACACAGGTCCACTTCTGACTGTGAATATATTCCTAAGCCAATTAACCAGCAAAGGTAGCAAGTCAATTTTGCCAGTTGACAGTGTATGTTTAAACACCTGTCATCACATTACACTATCTGCATGAATATAATACTTTTTATCAAAAAAGTAAATTTTCAAGGACTTTCAATGACCCCTGATAAATTTCAGGGCTTTCAACACCTTGAAAAAATATTTTAAAAATTCCAGGACTTTCAAGGACAGTATAAGCCCTGAAGTTGCGGCTATGCAGGCCTATCCCACTACAATTCCACTAAGGCAGAAATGGCAATGCACATAGCAACTAATACGATTTCATAAGATCTGATTTCGATGTACAGATGAGGTGTGGTTATACATACAGCTGTCATAAAGTCCACCTACATGGTATTAAGTAGGCCCTAGTCTGCAGCATGAGGCAATGCTACCAACAACTAACAAACATTTACTGACTAAATGTGCTTGAGTCCACATGCCTTATCTGCTTGTGGTGTTACCAACCTAACCCTCACCAAGCAATATACACCAAGTACAGGCAAATATCTCAAGAGCACTTGTTGAAAATCTGATGCCCAGCCTTCCACCTGTCTGAGAAAACTTTTTGTGCATGTATACCATTATGTGTCTATTTCATGAGTTTCCAAAACCCAAGGAAATGGCAGCCTATTAGGTCAAAAGACTAAAGCTCTTTGCTTAATTTATGACAGCACAGCACTTGGCTTTATGTCACTACATAAAACAGCATTTTCAAATTTGTCACTTAAGGAGAGTAAGTCAAACTCCTGGCACCTATCCTGGTACAAACCTCTGTCTCAAGGCAGGTTGTATCCTCATCCTCAAATGATGGGGGAGGCCTCCATTGGAAAGTCAGCAACTCCACTGGCTCATCAATCTCATCAGGGTCCTTGAGATTCCCAGGACTTTGCACATGGATCATTGCTTGTGCCAACACATCAGTATCAGTAGGGCTCACTGCAGGACCAGCAGTATTGTTAAAGGATAAAGGTTGAACACTGGAATCCATCTGGGGAGGGATGTGAAATCTGCTCAAGAAAAATAAGACAGAGATTATATCAATCTGATGAATTGTCTGAAAAACTGGCTCTGTATATAACAACATTTTCATAAAATATCTGACTTCAGCAACTCAATACATTTAATTGGAAGTTCACATGACTGACAAACTAGGCATCAAGGACTGTACAAAGCTCAGAGGAACACAAAAAAGTATTTTTATACAGTCAGTGGTCAACGATTTGTGTTTAGCATTTCATGCAGTTGCAGCTCCAACCTCCCACAACGCATCAGGAATGCACTTTTATGATAGGATGTTAATCTGGGTTATTCTGTGACATTGACAGGTTCTGCCTAGTGCATCATCACACTGTGCCATGTTAATTATATACAACTGTACTTTAAAAGCCTACATCATTTTGACAAGGACTATGCCCTGTACCACTAGCATCTATGAAAGTGAACATGTTTTCCAGTTATCTGATGCACAATAAGATTGAATGGCTGTGTTTTCATCAAGAAAAAGTCTACATTAGAAAATTAACACTGAAGATGGTACAACCAGATATTGCAATCACTGCAAACTTTAAAGCTTTGAGTTATTTGAAGAGTTTATGTGTATAACTGTGGGACTTTTAACATTGGTTTCCGACACGGTCAAAAGAAGAAAATGTTTAAACTTACCTGTTCTTTTTGCTGTGTTCTTGTTGCTCGTAGAGAACCAATGCAGCGATGATGAACACAACCACCATGCAGCTGCCTATGCCAATAATAACTCTGGCTCTAAATAGAAAAGAAGAGTACCAACTATTTCCAAATTTTAAGGAATTGAAAACTATTTTTACAATTTCAACATGGTTATACAGAAGAAACTGGGTTTTGCCTTCACATTCTGATAAGGGGAGTTCTGCATAAATCCAAAACTTCAAGCCATGAAAGAGAAGAATGTGTCATTAATGACACCGTTGACATAATGTAAAATTATGTTGATGCACTTGCACCCCACTTACAATTATTTCTGAGTACATTGCTTTTCTGAATCTGTGAACATTTTTGGTAACTATCAAGCTGTGGACACTGCATGGTCCAAGAAGAAAAACGCACCAGACACAGATTCTGAATAGCACTGATGAGAAAAAAAGCATTTGGCATGCAAATATCTTCACCAACCTCCAGTTGAAGCTGTCGCAGAGTGGATCAGACAATGGGCAGGCACACTGGTAACCACCGTGGTGACTGTAGCAGACATACGGGTATTCACAAGGTGTGGACAAACATTCGTCAGAATCAGTCCCATGAGTCTGGCAGGCATCACCAAACCATCCAGGCTGACACAGGCAGGAGTAGGAATCAAACCCATCGCTACGTGCTGGAGAGGTACAATTGGGGTCTTCTGCTGGTCCTGTATACACAAAGGTAGTAACAGAAAGAGAACATGGATAAAGTTGTCCCAGTTGCTTTAGCAGAAAACGTGCAAACAATGCCAGGCACAATTCATATCCATGATGGGTTGGTTGATGGGAACGATCGCTTTTCTAAGAAAGTAATCTTTGTGCTCAGCAAGTTCGATGCTTTAATGAGCAGCTCTATGAGAGTGCCTGCTGATCTCTGATGTCCACAGCTTCAAAGACTTCCTGTTTCTGGTCTCAGATGAAAGATGGACAATAAGCCCAGCGTGTGAAGTAATGATGAGTGATGAAGCTGACAAACGAAGCTTTTACGTGATGACAAAGTGACTGACCTCTGCAGATGCCATCATTGATGCAAGGGTTGGCAAGCACAGCAATCTGTACCTCCAGAAGCTGAGACACGGCCCCTGACTGGTCCTCAACCAAGACCAGGAAGCTATCCCTGCCATGGTAGTTGGGGTTGGGAGCATAGGAGAATCTAGATGTTGTCCAACTCATGTCCTCCTGTAGTGAAGAAAGTATATACATATACACTGGGAATTTGATGGCAATTTCTGCACACCGCATAATTCTTATTTTGAACTGTGCACAGGAAAAAAAGCATGACTTCAGATTCCCATTGGGCTAACAGGCCTTGCAAAGTGTGAAAACAGATGTGAAAAGAAAACTGTGTGAAGTTTGCGAATTGAAAAAGTAAAAACAAATGCTAGAATATTCCAAGAAACCAACAGACGGTCAATTAGGAGAAATGATTCATCATAATGTTACAATCCATCCGTGGTTGTGTAAAGAAAGTCGAATGATCACTTGGTTACAGGTTGATCTGGCAACCACAATTATAGAAGTTGGCATTACTGCTTACACTCTTGCACAGAAGGCACGTGCATGTTTCTTCAAGTAATAACTGTATTTGCCAAGTACATGCATGCCTCAGGTCTAACCGTACGTAAATGAGGTGACACTGTAGTGATGGCATCTCATCAGGTTAGTCTATAGACACACTGTGCCCCATTCTACTGATCTTGGATGGAGCATAGTCTACATGTCAAATTAGGAAGTGCTGGAACAGCATCTACTGTAGTTAAGTTCAAACCAAGTCCTGAAAATTAGTTATGCATGCTTATGAGCTACATCAACTGTAAGTATATTGCGGGATAGCAGTGACTTTGAACAAGTTACATGAAGGAACAGGGCTGGCATCTATGTGCTCTGAGCAGGAACAAAAGAGGGCATGTTTTGCATAACACCGACAGTCCTTTGGTAAGCAGCCAATCACTCTGTGTTTGCACTGGTTCAAGAGCATTTGATGCATGACTCACTGAGCACATGCGACTTATTTCTGTCTGAATGTATGGTCCTCACATGTGCATCAGGCACATGCACGAACTCCGGTTGGAAAAACTTCCCACCAGTCTGTCTCTCCTGTGCCAATGAGGGTGCACTATAACTCAGAGTGGATACCAGGTAGAGAAAATATATCACAACTTTAATTAGGCCTACCTCACTGCGGGGTAGCGTGAGCCCACATGGGATGACAGGCTCTTCATTGTCAATAGAGGGCTCACTGCAACCCTGCGCTGTTGGCACAGTCTTTGATACCCTTGTCAGAGTCAGGGTGCCATAGGTTGGAGGTTGGGTCACGACGGTCAATTCATCGGTGATGTCAGGGTCATAAGCTCCTAGCTCAAAGCTAAGTTCCTTGTAGGCAACGTTGAAACCTGTGTTCTGCTCAACTGTTAACTGTTAAACAAACGGCGCAAGGCAAAGTAAATATGACTTTCAGCAGATCTGTTGACATCAGTTACATGAACTTGTAATAACTTTTGCCTCATGATGGATAAGACAGTTTATACTCTGGCAAAGGAATATGCACTCTATACTTTGTCAATCCAACGGCTTTGTGATATTCTTGGTGATACGCTGGGATTTTTTTGAAAGACTTTTCACTGATATCTTGGGATACAGTGGATGCTCTTATCCTGGTAATTACATAGTTAATGTATTACATACTTCCCTTCCATTCAAAAATTTCGGCATGATTCACATATCAAAGAAAGTTTTTGAAATGGAAGGCATGCATAATTAAATCAATAATCAATGTTTATCTAGCTTAAATTAAAATTGCTCACTGCAAAAAGACCCACATTATCCATTTTAATTTACCAATGCAATGCGTCCATTGCCAACAACTTGGCTGTTCTGTGCACTGTACAGCACAGGGTTATCGTTAACTGGTTGAACTTCAATGGTGATATCAACGCCGGTTGACAGGAACTCTCTCTCAGTGAAGATCTGCAACTCTCTTACTGAAAAAGAATATGAAAAGGAAAAACAAAATAGCAAACGGATCTTTGCAAACAGAGACTTTGGAGACCATTATCCCCAATTTACATTTAAACTTGTTGACACAAATCACAATTTGAAGCAAAATACCAATCCAACTGTTGCGGTGAATAAGATTTGAATTGTACAGGATCTGAGAAGAATTCTGCACAACAACAAAGTAATCATAGTAAGTCATCTGTGAAGGTCTTCTTCATAAGAAGTTCTTGACACAAAATATAGGCTGTATGTGTTCTCCTTTTAAAAACTTTCTAATATTTTGGCAGACTTTTAGAACCTCTCACCAGTGACATGGACATTGACAATGCCATAGCAATCTGCACAGGGTGTGTAGCTGAATTCACCATCCTCAGTAATCGTTGCAGTGCCCTGTAAGTCCTTATTGCTGCCAAGTTCAAAGACTAAGACGTCATTTTCAGCATCAATGGCCTGGAATGTATACATCAAAGTACCTGGAATGGGATGGCAAGAGAAAAGTGGCCACGTAGTTGCCAGTTGCCATGTTTTTGGTGACCTTACATACCTCATCATGGACAAAATATATACATTTTAAAAAGTTTGATTTGCCGAATGTGAATTCTCTTATTTTTGTCAACTTCCAAATATCATAGAGTGACTTTCAATCTCAGGTATTCAGTAGAAATATTAACGTACCAAAGGGTGCACAAATTGTGACTGCCTAATTGGCCATACATGAACATTTATGGAAAGTTTGCAAACTGGCTAGACCTTGGCAATGACCAAATATTTGTCAAAATTCAACAGTTCACAAAGTTATTTTTGAAAATAATCCTTACTTATAATCCCAAAATATAAAAAGTCTCATAAAATAAGATAATAACAAGAAAATGCCCTGATCAATATGAAATGTGAACAAATACAATTTTCATCGAAACAACCCAAAACTATAACAATCTACAATGTCTCCTACAAAATTCTGTGATACGAGCTTATTTCATTAGTGTTTATAAGAATAAAACAATACCTTTAAAAACATCAACAGCTATCTAAGGAAATGCTTATCTGAATATTTTGAATGCAGTTTGACATATAAGTCTGCTCAGGAACTTACCTTCATCTTCATTCATGATCATCTTCTCAATGAAGTTTGTGATCACTGGAGGGCTGTTAGGGATGGTATCAAGGACCACAGCCAAGGCAAACTGGGTCTCATGGCTGAAATAAGAAGGGCTAGTTGGTACAGGTTCCTCTTGCACAGCTCGCCGCTTACGACCTGCCGCTGAGGGTGATGAGGCTGGAGCCTGGGTAGAGCAAACCTAAGAAGAAACATCAAAGCAAGAAATTTTCTGTCTTTCTGTTTTGTCAAACAAAAAAAATCTAAAGTTTGAAAGTAGTGTGGAGTTTTGTTGAAGAGAAGTTTAACAATAGATTTTCAATTATAATTCTACAATTTCCACCATGAACTATTCTGTTTTAGCTGTTTGTTTGGAAGTATGAAGGGGTTATGTCCCAACCTCCCCCATTGTAAAAATGTAAAATGGCCGTTGTCTTATTTCCACCATTAACTGGATGTACTGCTTTGGCAGAATCCATTGCCAAAACTGATCCTCGATTGTCTTGTAGTTGAAATAATGATGAGACAAATCAACATCATCCTGAGATGTGATTCCACGAAGTCCAGCACCCTGCTGCATGTCCTACAAAACTGATATCAACAATGCTGTGCATGCTTGCGAAGGTTGCGCAATCTGCAAACAGACCAAGACCTCTAGTCTATTGCCTCTTGATGCAGTGAAAAGGTGGATGAATTTGGAATTAAAACACTTGACAATGACTCACCTCCACGTTGACTTGGTCTCCACCATTGAGATAAGTGATACGATCTACATCACTGCATGTCTTGGCTGCATCACGCCATTCAGAGTGGTCTAAGAAATGACAGACACTGACATATTCAGGCTGAAAGCAGAGGCTTGGCAGATATTCCTATCTTTTACTAAGGATTCATGCGAGAGAAAGTAACGACGCAATGAGTCATTACCATCTAAAAACCATCCAAGCCCTCCAGAGACAGTCAGAGATAATATTCCATATAATCAAAAGATTGATGGTTTTCGTGTCAAAATGAGGTATCAACCTGGGTATGGAACTTAAATAAATCATCCACTGGGACATGCACATTTCAAGAACTATCAATCCCCATATTTCAACAAGCACGGATGTGTTTGTTGAAAACAGATGGGACAGGTACAGGGATCAGCCTCAATCACAAGATATTGCTAGCCACACATTATAGAATGCCAAGCAGGAAGACAGGACAGGCCTGGGCAAGTTCGATCAAGGACCATAGTTAACCATAGTTCGACTAACTCTGATTAAATGCATGCTGGATTACTTTAGTCAACTATTCGTGACCAGGCTATCAAGGTTGGTCGCATCATTGGTTGTCATAAATCCTTTTTAATAGCACAGTGTACACAGGACCAGTTATGAGAAAAATGCCGATATAGAGTATGTCACTAGTAAATGACCATTTTCGCTTTTGTTTTTGCCCTTCCCACGGCCACCTTTTCTCCCCTTCGGCCTACTGACCTGACAACAGTTGGCTAGGGTCATTCGCACTCCACCTTCCCTGCATATGCGCTAAGTCCGGTACGTCATGAATCAACCACTAGTTAACTAATGGTCCTTGATTGAGCTTGCTCACTGTTATGAGATGCTGGTGGCAACTGACCACAATGCAGCTTAACCACTTGCCGCCGGGTGGTTTAAAAATGCAGTGCACATAATCAGGACTTTTTCAAGATTTTCAGTTTTCAAAATTCTTCAAAAATTCATCATTTCAATTAATGGACGTTTACACCCACATGAATTACTGTCTGATGGCCACTCTAGTCTGATAGACAAATCTATTGACACTTGAGTATTTCAGCCAGGCCTGCAGCCTTGTAAAAAGAGCCCAGATTGTACAATGTTATATAACTTTCTTTTGTTCACTAACCTGGCACAGTGCGCTGCTGACCTCTTTCAATAGGGGCCAGATTAGCGTGCAGCGGTGCTGTGTGGCTCATCGCTGCAGTGGTGGAGCGCTTTTGTCCCCAGTGGTAATCCGCTCGCACTAAATGCCCCAAACATTGGTATACTGTTTCAAAACAATGCTGGATTTTCTCCACTATTGACAGTGAAAAAATGTCGTTAACGCCCAGCAGCCTGGTTGTTTGTTACGAGTGCGGTCTTTTGTTACAAGGCCCAGTTCCCTTTGTCCGATTTTGGAGACCCCAGCCACGCGTATAAACACACGTTGCCTGAAACTGGGCTCCCCGGCAGGAAGTGATTAAGTTAGATGTTTGCATTTTTCATACTGACGTGCAGGCAAAAAATATACCATGAACTTACTTCTACCAGTAAACCAATAGTCCTTGACTAAAGTTGCTCTCGTGTTTAGTAAAACAAACCAGCAACCTCAGAGATCAATAAGTCTAATTTACCTGTGTCCCAGTAGATAAGTCTAGGCTTTGCCTCTGTCCAGTTCCCTCGTGTTCTGAGAGTCAGACTGATCACCAGTGGCCCTTGGAGCTCAATCTGACCAAGACTGGAGATGTAGAACGTTGGCTCATACACAAAGCGTATCCTGGAAGGAACAGAACCTTATAATGTCATTTTACTAACAGCAATGGTGTTACATGATATCTGTATTGAAACGGTGGTGGAAGGTTTCTCTAATCGGGGAGACAGACATGACAGCATCAGGCATCAGCCATTAATGGACTGATCCATTCAGCCCCACTCCATTATAACCCTAACCCTAACCCTGCCTGGGTGCGTGTGTGTGTCACCTGGGGGGAGGGGGCTTTATCACCCAGTAGAAAAAGTTGGGGCACCCTCTTTTCACTGCCAGAACAGCTTTGTTGGACTTGTTTGCCTTTTCAAATAAAAGCAAAATATGTAGAGGCCTGCATAAAATTTCTACTAATGCACTTCAGGAAATGCACCATTTAGTCTCATTTATACATTTGAATCCAACTGGGTTATAGTTGAGTCCAAGTCCTTTCGTGAAACCAGTCAAAAGTAACAGGGAGAACAATGGAAAAGGGGTGCTTTTCCAAGGAAGCAAATGGCACCCTCAGCCTCACTTGGGTATCATTTACCACCTTGGGTGTATAAAACATCAAGAACCCCTACACAACATCCAGTGTTGAAAAGTGCACTCAAAACAATGGAGTCTTTCATTATTGTATAGCATTAACAGCACTGAATATTTGTACGTGTAATGGTAAAATTAATAACATCTTTTTAAGCTTGTTTTACACTTAGAGTACCAAATTCTGTTGGAAATTACAAAATATTTTATACCAAACTGTACAACTTGTTTATCAGTCCTGCATGAACTTTACATTCAAGAGAGACCGCTCATAGGTGTATTATTAACATTTTGACTGAATTGATAATTAAAAACCATTCCCATAGCAAGGTAATCCATTCTCATAGAATCACTCCATGATTCTAACAGATTGTTCTCTGCAAGTTACTTCAAAAGCTGAACAAGCTTCTATTCGAGGACATGACCACCTAATTAGTGCACAGAGACAAACACTGGAGCACAGTCAAGAGAAGTGTGCATCTAGGCCCACCTTTGCCTGAGCAGTCTTGATGTGTATTGGATGGTATACAGGGGATTGGTGATGTAAGGTTTATAATCGGGGGAAGCATCTGATGTGAATTCCTGATTGGTTCTATTCACATCCAGCAAGCCTAGGATGAGAGAACCACCCACGTGCAGACCTGCAATAGAAAAATGAGGTTAACTGGATTTGAGATATTCAACCATTTCATACTGTGGTAATAGGCTGACACTGGCAACTCCCTGAGAAAACCAAAGAACAGAATTCCAGGTTTCATAACGATTCTTTATCAACGACCTAGGCCTAGTACACATCAGAAATGGCCATTTTCACCTGTTTTCCCTATGAAGTCAACCATCACTTTCAATTAAATTAATGGTGATGTTGGGAAAACGTGCCTGCAGATATCACTGGGAGGCATTATCTCTGATGAATCTGTTGTACTTCAATCAACGCGGTGACTTGTTGCCCTGTCGTTCTTCTCTAATAATATTATGAGATATGTTTGTTATTTGATTATATCCCCATATGTACATTAATCCACTGGTGTGCCTTTACTGCATGGGCACGACATTCACCTGCAACTTGTGAAACCTGAGGCAGGCATGAAGTTGGCAAATCACAGAATCTTATTGATCAAAGAGGCTTCCGAGCACGTACCCACAACCAGTCCTGGAGCATGGTTCTTCTAGTTCTGGCTGTCACATTGGTCTATTAGGTACCAAACACTCAAACCTACCTCCAGTGGTAGCCACAGTGACATCAAAGTGGTTGTCTGTCGCTCTCTTCTTTCTCCTATGAACTGTTGGTGATATCAGGATGAGGTCTGTACCACTGTGTGATGTCAACACCTGATCACTGTTCCCTGTTGTATATCATACAAGAACAGACAGGATTTTCAACATCCGTGGAGAAATTTGATCTTACCTGATGGCAGACAGCAATTAGTTGACTTGGGTTTATATCACTAACATTCTTTTTTCTACATTCTGATTAGTTAACAAGATGTAACACAAAAAGGCTCTTTTAGATTAAAGAAGCATTTTCAAGGATTTACATGTACCTCTGTTACTGAAGGAATCTGTTCCAACAGTACAGTGAATGATTCCATTCTAATTTTCTTTGAAATGGTACTTCATGACACTGATAATTTTGTTCCTT
>NW_019091534.1:540859-555205 GCF_001949145.1 Acanthaster planci | reverse complement strand
AAGTTGTTCCTGTTCTTTCATAACACATATAAGTGCTGTTCTAGTTTATCAGTGCATTTTTGATGCTTGGGTTCTTTCCTGGTCCAATCATTCTTGTGCTGTTCTTGTTCCTGTTTTGTGTTAGTCCATCTAAGGCATATTGCCACAAGCCCAGGCTTCTGGGAGATGCCTCCAGATCATTTACATTTTCATCCTTTACACCTTTTTGACTATTCTATCAACTGATTTACCTACTTATTCATGTATTCTATGCTAGTATTTCTCATTCTGGTCTGGAAATAAATGTGAGTTTGAATAGAATTGGTTTCACTGGGAACAGCCTGTGAGAATCTGATGCTACATGTCGCAAAATATGTTTCGATATGTGAGTGATAACTAAACAGCCTTCATAAGCTTGAACCATACCAACTCTGCTCATACCAATTTGAAATACATCGTGTCTCTGAATAAGGGATTCCAAAACAGATGAGGAAATTTAGAGTGTTGAGAAATTCCTTTTACATTGACCAATGACTGATGCTTAAAATGTGGGAGTGGGCGACACAGAAATTTACTAGCATTTTAGCCTGAGCGGAGAAAATGAAAATGGTGTGAAGTGATTTCAAAAGTATAAGGTACATTATGGTATATAGTGACATCTCTGCTTAAGGCTTAAGTCCATTTATACAGTTTTCAAAAAGGCAGCCAAACATAGTTCAAGTGGTCAAGTTTGGTATCACTATGGTTAGTTAAAAATCCATGTTACCTCCTTGAAAGGTACGATATCAGTAGCTCCTGCTTCTGAGCCAACACCGGCAAAGTAACGGGAGACAGGATTGGTACCAGCCCTGAATGGTGCCCCATAACGACACAGCTTACTCTGCTCAGGTGGCATCCTGAATCAGAAGAAAGGGTAGGAGCCTTTCAATAAATGGTAAGGTATACTATGCTGTGCATAGCAAATGAAGCAAGAAATATTGCCAAAAGCAACTGAATACCTCATTAAAAGAAAGGCCCAACTCCAGCATTTTTGTTAAGAAAAGTTAATTGATTTCCCTTGCAACCCCTTCAGAAATTGTCTATTTTTTTTTCTTTTGAACTGAAAAAAGATTTAGGCGGAGTTGGACCCTTCTTTCAATTTGGTATTCAATTCGAAAAGAAAGGCACCCTTGATATGGCAACAAAATGTGAAAAAAACACGGAGGTTTTACGAACTTGAAGTTCCTGAGTGTTGCTGTGACAACTGGAGGATTGAATGGGTCTTGCAGATCAGCAATGTAGCTGTCTCGATTGAAGACATGCAGAATGAGCTTGGTAGATGAGGACATGACTGGTATGCCAGTCAGTGAGGCCAGCAGCTTACCATCAATGAGGACTTCAAAGGACCATTCATCCTATAACAAAAAATGTTAGAAAAACTAAACTAAAAACACTATCGGTGAAAAATAGGTAAAGAACTGCGAAAAGGAGAATTTAAACACCGTAAATGTCTGGATCATACATGTGTAAATGTCTGCCGCATTGAAAACTGGACAAGATGAAGAGTAACCACTAATCAGGAATTACAGCAGGGCAATGGTACTGGCACTTATCAGCTGCAAACACTCAAACCATAAACTGACATTAACCACTTGCAAACAGAAGGCCTACTTTTTTGGGTCTGAAAATGTTGACTTTTGAAAAAGGCAAGCTACTGAAGCCAACCTTTTACATAAAGCCAAATGCCACTAAAATTGACTCTGAGTCATTTGTACAGCATGTTTGTATTTCTTCTCCCAACCTAGAACACTCCAGGATGCACCCATGGAGCAGTATTTGCTGTGGCCAGAGTCAGGTGCCACGGATATCTGGGATTTGATTATTATGCTTGCCCTGGTATACCTCATGTGCATCAAATGGTGTGACTCTCAAGTTGACTGTGTAATGACGCTCCTCTACTGACGGATCAAAGTCTAGATCTACAAGCTGAGAGGACATTCGCTGACCATCCTCGAAGTAACGGCACCACAGCACAGCTTGAGATGCACTGCCATCTAGAAAGGGAATTCATGGACTGACTTAATGCTTTTGCATCAGTCCGTGTCATATGAAGTTATTCTTAACCCCTTGATGACAGGAACTTTTTTCTGAAAGCTGACTCCGAGAATTCCAGCCTCGCTTGGCCACGAAGGCCACCTGCCAAACCGCAAATTCCCGGTTTGTGGCCCTCCGTGCTCTGCCCGCTTTGAATTACACAGTAAAAAGGCTCATTGTTCATTGTTTGTGGCTCTACTCGAGCTTCCACATTCCCGTTACCTCTTTCAAAGTGGGGACTATTGTGAAGCTGGTGATTATGATGCAAATTCGGCCTTTTCATTTCTTGACAACACACGAAGGCCAATCACCATCTATACAAGAGCCAGGGTCTGCCTTCTTTCACCGTGTTTGCTCGAGTGTGGGCGGAGAATAATAGCTGAAAAGCGGGCTGAGGATCTCAATTTTTATGGCGGCTCTTACCGTCATCCGAAGCAGTTAACAAGGAAGGTAAAATAGCAATAAAAAGAGGAAGACTGTATGGCTCGTGTAAACTCCTGATAACATGGAGAAATTCTCTTTGCAAGTTTATACTGAAACTTGAGGTAAAAGGACCAGGAAGTACCTAGCACACACAATTGCTGGTATCCATGATACAGCTCACTAAATTCAGGTACTCAATAGTACAATAAACATGAAACAAAGCAAATTCCATCTTCAAAGAAAAACACCTATGGACTAAATCCAAGGACATTTCACTAGGCACTCCTGATGGCCCCCTTTCATGGCAGAAAATATAGTGTTGACAGTTGCTCCTTAGAAAACCAAAATATTGGCTTTTCTACGGAGCAGTTGTCAAGAAACTCCCAGGGAACAGTGGCTCTGTAAAATGTTTATCACAATGCTTACCACCATTGGTGGGGGCCACTGTAAACGAACAGTGATAGGATTATCACAGCCACCATGCAGATTAGAAATTGATAAATTAAAAAAAAACAGAGTTGTTTCCTCCATCACATTTTCACAAGAGGTCCATCTTACTTGGATAAAGTTGGAAGCCGCACGCTCTCTGTGAAATCCATCCAGCATTGTCATTGTTGGATATCCTGTCCCTGCCGTCCTTTTTTCTATGGATGGCCCATGGTCTGGAGGTCAAAGTGGTCAGTGAGGCACTAATAGTCACTTCAGGCTGTTCATGTATGCCACTGGATGCGAACTCACTAGCTGTGGTCACAGGTGGCATGTTGGTGGTACTTGCATACATTGAGTTGTCTTCAGATGAATCAAGTATTCCTAAGAAGTCCTGACAATCACATTGAGGGCACATGGACTGTGATGAAAGAGAGATATTGTGTTTTCATGACGTAAAGACTGGAAAAATGGGATACATAAGACCATTAAATTGCATATTTCAGGTCCAAACGACTATGTTCACATATCCAAAGTCACTTTGGACTTGGTGACCCGCTGTTAGCGCTGCCTGGAAGCAACAACACTTAGCAACCGTGTCAGCTCACATACATCAGTCAGTATACCTTATGGGGGAGGGTAGGGAGAAGGGGAAGAGAGTGTGGGATAGTTGTTAATCACTTGCTGCCAGATGCTTTAAACAATGCAGTGCACACATACGGGCCATTTTCAAGATTTTCTGTTTTCAAAATTCTTCAAATATTCATCATTTCATTTAAAGGACATTTACACCCACACGAACGACTGTTTGGTGGCTACTCTAAGCTGACAGGCTACCTTCACTGACTCTTGAGTATTTGAGCCAGGCCTGCCGCCCTGTAAAGATAGCCCAGAATTGTGAGGTGTTGCGTAATTTCCTTTGTCCATAGTGAATGCGAGTGGCATCTTTTCAAATGCGGCTGGATTAGAATGCAGCAGCGCTGTGTTGCTCATCAATGGGGCCCTGTAGCACTTTTGTCCGTGGTGCTAATCCGCAGGCCCCCCAATGCCCAAAACAGTGGTACACTATTTAAAAACAGTGATGGATTACCTTCGAAAAATGCACGCCAAACAAATGATGGCAATTCCCAGCAGCAGGTCTTTTGTTCTGAGTACTGTCTTTTGTTACACGGACCATTTCTTTTGTCCCCGGCTCTGCGTATAACCCCATGGTGCTCGAAACAGGGTTCCCCGTTAGCAAGTGGTTAAGGTTCGTCATTCATGACCAAAGGGTCAGGGGTTCAAATCGTATTGCTAGCCTGATGTTTGAGCCCTTGGCAAGCCACTGTACCCCTTTTTTTTCTCCTTCCTTTCTGCACGAGAATATGGGTACTGGCTAGTGGTGTGCATTTACTGGTAATATGAGAACCGGGTGCTTGATACCTGTAATGGATGGGTACCTGGGTACCTAGGTACCTGTAATTATTACTAAAATAACAGCAAAACACATTAGTTCAGTACATTCAAACCTTAGGGAACTGCTTAAAAATCAAGTTATCCAAAGTTTCAGCTAGTGAAAGTTTCCGGGTCATGAAGTCAAACCTGGCCATAATTGAAATCAACTCACTAGGCATGTTGCTCACAAACAGCTGCTTTTCTTAGATTTTGTTACCTAAAAGTTTCTTTTCTATTGATAAACAAGCAATAAAATAAATAACTTAAAAGCTGTGTTTTTGTGGGGAAAAACTTTCATGTTGTTCAATCTATCATTGTGACAGTGCAATATGCATCAAGTAGTCGGGGCATGTTTTCACTTGGGCTTTCCTAGTTGTGCAGTTACATGACTTTTCCTTCTATGGTCATGTGGCTGCCACAGAGTCAGTGATTGGACTGCCTGTGAGCGGGCTACAATGGATTTCCTGATTGCAGCTACACTAGTTTGAAAGCCAGGATTTGTTGTCGTTATGGGTTCGTTTGGTAATATGCAATGTGCATACAAGTATTCCCAGACCAAAGTGTGCTAGGCAAAGATGGCCAGCCTACGGTGAATTGCATGTGAAGCATGTAGTGTTGGTAAAATGGTTAAATGGACTCTAAAAATATTTCACTCAATTTTTTTCCGACAATTTATTGGCAAGTAAGCAAAGGAAAAGGGTGCTTGTGTTTTTAAAATATTGTGTCAACATTTACAGGGCCACTTGTGGGTAATAACATTGACAAAATGGAACTGGGTACCCATAATCAGAGGTCTGGTATGGGTACTCAATACTAGGCATGGCCAAGACATCTTTGTAAGGGTGAAGTTAGCCTTACAATCCAAGATGCATGTAGTATGGGAGCGATTTCCAAAGTGCCACGAACAGATTACCATAGAGGCCAATGTTGCAGCTCAATATAGGAAAATCCCTAGTATTCGTTTTGACACAACTTGATACATGCCACATCAAAGTTTCCAGACTTACTTGATTGAAGGGTTGTTGATAGCAGCACTGACAGATTCCTTCTTGCCAGTTTTCCCGTCCACCAAAGTCAAAATCCCCAATGGTTCCATCCGGGCCATCCCAGAATAGAATGCTAGTCACGCTGTGCAGGTCAGGCGGTGCTGCCTTCAGATCAAACTGGTAGGTGAGTAAAAAGCTGGTATTAACAAAGAAATCTTAAGGTACATGTAGTCTTTGGCAGCAGGAGTATAATCGAAATGTACAAAAATAAGAAAAATATATAAAAAGGAAAATGAAAGTGGAGACTATTGTGAAAAAAAGGAATGAAATACAAATGCAGAGCTATTTTGACCTTTAACATTTGTTTCTGGGCTCATGTGTACAGAGAACATGAAGTTAAAGTGGTCCATCGAAATGCAACAGACATTTCAGGGTTGCGACGTCATCATGGCACCATAATCATTTATTTAACAGTTCCACTTCCCTGGCAAAATGCACACCAACATTGACTTATTAATCACAAGTGTTGTTTCTTAGCCCGTGAAGAGTGTACCTTTAAGGTAGTGTCACATGATTGATACATGAATGAATCAACATGACGTCACAACAATTTTTACCTATAACACATTTGTGCATAAGTATGGTGACATTCAAGCTAACTGTAATTGGACGATGGTGCTTTATGGCCATGTGAAGACTACACCTTCATTTTCAAGTCACATGGAAAATAAACACATCATCATAGCAGCATACATGCACCAGTAGTTATTTTCAAATAACTACACGTTCCTGTCTGTAATCCCTCCAATCTTAATTTCATCCAAAGTGTAGTTCGGTAGATATTCGTCAGTGAAATATATGCATGTTTCTAAAGGTGATGCCATGTGACGCTTCATGACGGCAACTTGTCTTTGAGTCCTCCCTAAGAATTTTATATCTCGGAAGCATCAAGTTGATTTGAGTAGAAATATATGTACTACTAAATTGTAAATAGAAGAAAAAATATGCATGACTTTATATGCAAATATTCAAAATCAATACAGAATCAAAGGATGATGTCATCATGAAGTCTCTTCAGCTTTGTCACAAGGAAGAAATATTTTATCATCCCATTAAGTTTCAAGACAATTGGATGTTCCCTTGTATATGTTTATCACAAATCGCAATTGTGATGATGTCATCATGATGTCACATAATTTTTTAAAGAGATTACACGTCTATGTTGTCAAACAAAGGTAGTGAAAATTAAAAAAATACCTTGATTTGTTCTGGAAAGAGGTCGTTAAGAATGAAAAAATAACAAAAGTTTAACAATTTGTAAATATTTAGCTGTTGGCGTCATCGTGACGTTACTGCAATGTTTACTTAAACACCTCCCAGTTATGGTCTTTGCCAAATTTCATTCTGGACAGTATGGTTCTGGGTAAATATTAATCAATAATGCATAAACAACCTTCTTTTGATATTGAAATGAAGTTACAGTAACTTTAATTGGCTCTTGAGGCAAATGCTAAATAGCCATATATGCTTGACACAAGCCCATTGGGACATCGATAACAGTGTGATTGATTATATCCCTCATGTTGACCTGTGCTTTTGTCATAGGTATAGTGAGATATACACTATATGTACCTCAAGAGCAGGGCTAGTAAGTCAATATCAAAAGCAATAAACAAGCAAACACGTGCATTTCTGGACTTTCTCTCACAGAATTTACTGGATGTTTACTTCAGGCCATTTGCAGTTACTTGCAACAATTGTCTTAAACTACTTACAATGGAGTTAACTTTAATTTATTTCTTTTCAGATAAGTCGGGAATATGACTATATTTGGACAGGCCATTACATCACACACCTATCGCATTCTGGCTGTGTGCTTTGTCCGGTAGCAAAATGAACCCCATCTTCATCCAAAACTCCATGCTTGTGCCAGCGTTTTTTCATCCTCACATATACTTTTGCATGGCATAAATTTAATGCTGCATATCTGGAGTTGGAAACAATGGATTTCTGCACCTTCCATTTTTTGACAGCCAATTAAATTTTTGGGTCAGTGTTTTTTACTCTATTTTCTCCAATGCTTTAGTAAAGTATGCAAAAGCACCCTCAATCATTTGTAGCAGAATTCCTGATTACAAATAGGCTGCAATATTTTCACATTGTACTGTTGGATGCCTTCCCAATGACTGGCTCAGTCGGAAGTTATATGAGTATCAAATCAAATGCAATTGCATGTGCACAAGTAAGTGCTGGGGAGTGATCAAATATGCTACACATAACAAAAAGTGTTCTCCCTTGTGCTTCTTTAAGCAGTCTCTACTAACCTCATACTCAGAGCTCCTGACAATCTGTGCATTGGTGACATAGGCCCCAGAGAGCATGCGAGGCCCTCTTGTGTCCCGCTCCATCTTAAGTGTCAAACTCTCATTGGATGCAGATACCTAGACAATCCAAGCAATGAGGACAACAAAAACCTTAAAACATTCTTTAAAATTTACCCAAGAGGATTTTCTGTGGATATAAAACTGATTTATTTTATAATCTCAGGCAATTTTCATTAAACACTACACTGGCCAGCCTACCTGCTGCATTTTGTATTCCAAGTTCCACTTGTCTCTTTTCATATTCCACAGTCCTTTGAAATCCATCGCTGACCAATGTGGATCGGTGAAGGGAATGTCCTTCATTGGACAAGATGGACCCACTGGGTTGGGCAAATGAAGGATTGTTCCTGCATACAGCAAACCAAATCAGCCAATGAGAGCTTCAGGGTTAACAGCATTAGGTACTGCTTTATCATGAAACCTATTGTCAAAGCAGTGAATGAACTACCTAGCAATGTCACTTTACCAGAAACTTGATTTCGATCCTTGCTGTTTACTACGTCCATCATGAAATCCATTCCATCAACCACCATTCCAGCTGTCGGTTCTGAAGAGTCGACAAAGATGGGTCCGAATTGGGACTGGATACTGCCTCCAGCGTGGTTAACAGCCGACATTTGAACAAAGTAGGGCTGGTTTGTCTGCATTGTGAGAAAATGGTAAATAACAACGGTCAGGCACATAGTGACGGAGCAAAAACCTGTCAGGCAAACATGTGAATAAGCCAAGGGAATGACAGGCATTATGACTAAATTAGTGAGGGCAATGAGTAACTCAAGAACAGTTCTACTTTTATCTAATGAGACAATAAAAGTCACTCTGAAGCCTTGGTTTGCGAACTTGAGAAAATTCAGTTTGTCAATTATCAATGGCTTGGTGTGTCAGGAGATAAACGCGAAACAGACTTACCACAAGGCTTAGGGCCACAAATGTAAAATCTCTGGTGTCTGGGCCGAGTACCAGCCAGTGTTGGTTGGGTAGCGGAGTCAGGTTGTTGTCATCGCCGATGTCACACGATGCAGCCTGCATCAGGCGGAGGTTGAAGGATTTGATTCCACTCTCATCATCCCTGTAATCCTCCCAGGCAACAGAGACTGAATCGGTGCTGTCGGTGTATGCAACAGGCTGCAGGTAAAGAAGAGAAGTTGAAGATGTACCAACCTCACATACCAATAGTGTGGCTCACAAACAAATTTAAAAGAGGTCCACATAATGCAAGTTGTGCAAACCTTGTGTGGACTAAGCCAGGTCCACACAAGGTTAATTGCCCTCTTTGTGAAAACAGTTTTAGAGGCATTTATGGGTTTTATTCATGGCAAAAGGGAGGAACAGTCGAGGAAACCATCAACAAAACAAAAATCTAGCTTAAAAAGAGTATTCACAGTGCAAGAAAAGTGAGTATCTTCACAGTTTTGTTATCTACAAGAAAACAAAGAAATGTCCACCGAAGATCGGTAACATAAACATGTGCTCTAATAAGTGTAATACAGACTTAACTTGAATGATGCAATAAAATGCCATTACACTAAATGCCACATCACACGTTTGTAAACTTAAAGATTTCACAAGGCATTTCAACATGCATTAATGCCTGTGCTTACATGTGAGTGTGGTGCCGATGCAGCAGTGGCTTTTAATTGCTTGCTGGATTAGTTCTCAAGCATGGAAGGCAACTTAGGGAGCCTACAGGTACCGGCACATTGTAAGTGGCCCGGCAGCTGTATATGCCAAATATACTGCTTTCCTAAGAGCACATACCATGTCATAGAAAGGTCCAACACGCATTTGACCTTCGACAGGAGGCGTGACATCAACAGAGAAATAACTGGTCGAGGAGTTACACTGTCCCCCTTCATTCACTCCTAAAGGACAAAAGTTGAACAAGGAAATAAAACCCCATCTGGTCACTATAAAAAGACCTGTTTCACAGAGCACCTCTACCCAAAATGTAAAATCCAAAAACGACATTTTTAAGTTTTATAATTTAACTGCATTAATTCAAAATTTATTCATAATCAATAATAAGTATCTTGTCAATTTAAGGAAAGCTTTTGGCTGCCGCGGATTCAGTTTCTGAATTGCTGTTCACTGTTTACATCATATGAGGGCACTGTAAAAAGTCCAAACAATCTACATTGAAACAAATCACCTGACTGGCCTGTATTTGTGAACCCAACCTGTTTCAGCCAACCAGGATAAAGAACAAGCAAAAAGTGTGCTATAAATAGAAATATTTTACTCACCTACAACAGTCACATAGTAGGAGCCTTCCTGGGTCAGATTCAGGCCTCTGATATCTACATAGGTGTCTTTGCCAACAAAGCGCATTTGCCTTTTGCTGAAGGTTGCCTGGGCCTCCTTGGTCCCCAACACCATATCCAGACAGTCCATGTCTTCAGGTGGGATGGAGGACGGGGAGGGTTCACCCAGGCCGGTGTAGTAGAACAGGATGGGGAGTGTGGATTCATATTCTCCCCACATGATTTGGACCTCTGAGACCGAGTTCACATACTTGGGCACTTCTACCTCAGTTCCTGGTCAGATGGGAAATGCAATCAAGTGACATATTTAGCTCATATCATAATTGCCTCAATACTGGATTACACTGAGCATATTACAATTTTTTGCCGACACGAAGCGTCACTTCATGTCACTGCACACTGCAGTTGGTGAAATTTCAAAACAATTCACATCAAAAACAAAAAGCAGTATTTATGAAAAGAAAAACATGAAAAATTAGGTTATTGGGCTCTATTTTAAAAAAGATAACACCAATCTTTATATTGTAATCAAACTGTGAGCATTTTATTCAAACCAGAAAGAAATACATTACAAATGTTTTATGAGATTCCTGGCACTTCAACAAGAGAAATCAGACAGCCTTCTAAAAGATCTCAAAGTTATTCGAGACTTTTTGAGTCAAGTTGAAGAGACTACATCCTTGTTTGGAAAAATAGAACAGAAATAACAGACAGGAAATATTTAGAACTTAGCTAAAAAGTGCCCTGCATTTTCATGAGAGCAACCTGTTTTGACCGAGCCCTTTTTTGGAATGATTCTGCTCATATCAAAGTGTCGGCCTTGCATGTTTTTCATTGCTCAAATCAGCATTTCCATTTCCTCCTCCTTTATGTTTTCCATCGCAGAATTTAGAAGAGGCCTACCATGGACTGTGCTGCCTATCCCAACACTGATCCCTGTGGATGTCACCTCAGCTGTGGCAAAGTTCACACTGTATGCCCTAACTGTCACGTAGTAAGTTGAGTCTTGTACTGTCAGGTCCAGGTTAGTGAAGGTGACTGTGGTGTTTAAGCCAATGTGGGTGAAGGGCACTACATTGTCTCTGGTCTTAGGGTAGTGAGGGTCAGTACCGACCGCTGCCTCATAGTAATCAACACTTTGCTCTAAGAAGAGGTCTCTGGTGACTTCAGCATTTCCTAGATAGGAAATCAGGGTAGTGGACATACACGTAAGTCAACAACAGTCTAACTCAAATATAATGTAGCACAAAGTGCAAATTACTAAGGTATTGACCTGAATCCTGTTCTTAACAGGTATCAATAAAGATAACTATAATCCATATGGGCATCACCAGAAGTTTTTTCCAGAGGGACAAACTAAATTTTTCCGTGGGGGAGGGGGTGCGGGACAGCTGAAACAATTAAGGGGGGTTAGATTTGGAATTTTAAAATTGAAGTGTTGATTTTGTACAGTTGAAAACCTTTCTTTTTAAAATTTTTTTTAATTAATCCCATTTTTAAAGCATTTTATAATTAATGTGTTTTTCTTGTAAAGTGTTTTGAGATATTTTATGGAAAACGCTATATTAAATTTAAAATTAAGATTATTATTATTTAACTTTTAGCAAACAAATTGGTAATTTTCATCCCCTTAATCTCCATTTCAGTTTCCATTTCTTTCTCCCCCCCTTTTTCCTTAATTTTTAAATTTTTTTTGAGGGGGAGAGGGCAAGTGAACCCCTTTGAGATGCCAATGTCCCTCCTATCCAATACTGGTCTATAGTAGGTGGGCTTATTGACGCCATTATCACTCAGAATTCAAAATCAAAGATAGGGGGCTTTCCAGTTTCATTCAAAACAAGTGCTCACACTTACCTGTGTGTTGAACGTTTTCTTTTGCTGGCATTCCCTGTCCAAACCCCTTCCAGCTTGCTGAAATGGTATCCGTCTCCTTCTGGTAAGTCAGATCAAAGCCCACCAGGAGGCCATCATACACCTGCCCAGGTATCAAGGGTTCTCGCTTCACAGTGATTCCATCAGATCGGACAGTGATGGCCAGGCCAAGGGCGTTGGTAGCCCGCACAATGCTGTAGTAGGTCTCACCATCTGTCATTTCAACATCTGTGTTGGTGTCTGAAGTTTGCTCTGTTTCATTAATGAAACCAGATGCACTTCTTAGATTCAGGTGTTAAGGAAATCATTAATGCACATAGGGAAAAACATTTTAAAAAACAAATGGTGTAAATTTACTAACATATTTTGTCAAGAGGGTTTGGCTTCGCAAAGAAATAACTCTGCAGATATTTCATGTTCTACCTCCAAATTGGAGCAAAAATGCTGATATTTAGCTGGAAGTACACAGATGGTTTTAGACATTAATAAGCCCTCAAAGTCTGTGTCATTACCTTGAACACTGGTGAATGGCTGAATCTCCTGGTTATCAATTCTATAAATGGCCCACTCATACTTCGTGATAGGACAGGGGTCCCCGCTGAAGTCCCACGCTGCACTCATCTCATGCAGTGATGTCTGGAAGTCCATGTCACCAAGTTCATTGTCGCTGACTCCATCTTTGACCTGGAAGGGTCGGAGTGGTTGATGGCCGGCACTGAACTGGCTGACAAAGATGCCATTGGACACAGCAGTGCTGGTCAGACCGGCTTCATTGTAGCCTCTAACTGTGGCATAGACTTTACGGATATCACTCAGATCAATGTTAGTGATGAGCTCTGATGTCTGATCCTTGGACACTTCATAGAAGGGTTTGACCTGAGAACCCCCAGGTGTGGTGCCCAGGGCAACCTCATACTTGGTGATCTGGGTGTCTTTGTCAGTGAATGGCTGCCACAGGATCTGCAGCTGAGTGAGTGATTCCAGACACTCGCCGTCCAGGAGTAAGCATTCCTCTTGGTTAGTACAGTCCAATTCTGGCAGACTCATCGGATCACTGAAATTGAAGGTGTGTATTCCAGGCAGCTCCACCACCAGGCCATATAATGGAGGAGTATCATCAATCTTGATTGGGGTAGAGAATGCCATAGTGCTTTGGTTGATAGCATTGAAAGCCTCCACAGTGGCATAGTAGACTTGGTTGTGAACCAAATTCATATCTGTCAAGTACGAGATCATAATATTTATACGATCATTTGCACTTCTTTGTGAAAAATACTCTTCCTGCATAGTTGTTGCTCCCCCTTTAAATCAACCTTTACCAGCCCACATTTAAATGTATAATGTGCCTACTGACCTTTGACACTGTAGCGAGTGAGGTATCTAGGCAAGGTACCAGACTGATATGCATCACTCAGGCCCTGGGCTGTCCCAATGAGAAAACTGTAGTGATCGATACCAGACTCAGCATCAAGGAAGCCAGTCCAGCTACACAAGAGAATGCTGTCAGCATGGATGAAGGCAGGACACTGGACCTGGTAAGGGTAAGTAGGCAATAAGAGAATCAGAAGATGCCCACAGTGTATTGAAATCGGAGGTCAAAATCAAAGTATTTACTGGAGTATAGTTGTTTATATTTTACTGCATGTGAAGTGGAATGAAAACAGGAAAACTGTGTGCAAATGCAAATAAGTCAGATTCTCCAGTAAACAAAACAGCTTTGCATCCAACGGTGCAAGTTCCATCATAGGATGATTATGAGAAACAATTAAAAAACAGCAAAGAAATATTCAATTTTAGGGGTGAGAGGAGAACCCCGAAAAAATATTCCACGGAATCAGTCAGGATCTCATCTGAGTGCCAACCTAGATAAGAGTTGAACTTGGCTCACAGAAATGACAGGCAAGGAAAGTACAACTACACCACCTTGACTTCCCCACAAACACTAGGGCTAATAAACAGGGCCATTAGTCGGGATGTTTGAGAAGGGATATGTATGTTTTTGTTCAATGGCAAGAAGAGTTTAGGAAACACCAACCTGACCACCACTAGGTGGAGTGTTATCCACAGTCAAACCTGTGCTGTGCACAGTTCTCCTGGACCCAACACTGTTGACTGCTTGAACACTCAAAATGTTAGGGATACCTGGATCAAACAAAGATGGTTTCCATAAGAAAAGATGGCGGAACTTGTGATATAACTCTTGATTACTTATTCAAAATAGCAACAGTTTAACAGCTAAGCATTTATCACGTATGGCGTTACAATATTGAAACAAATTACAGTCACGACATACTATGCTTGACGAACATCACAAAATGACAATGCACCCCACAAGTTGAAAATCATTCATTAAACTGGATCAACATGCAGCCTATCAAGTCTCAGAACATACAATAACCATCTGTGCAATCACAAATTAGAAATTTATCCAATTCGCAACAGGATTGACCATTTGAACACAGCCAGCTGGCAGGGACAACAAGGGAATGGGGTGCAAGCCAGCCAGCC